>LOJH01001350.1:22953-39619 GCA_001685095.1 Ellobius talpinus
AGAGAGAGAGAGAGAGAGAGAGAGAGAGAGAGCGCCCTGGAAAGATGCTCTCCAGAGGTCGGAATCAGGCATGTTCGAGCCACTGGTCGAAGCTTGCTCCAGGCCTTGAGGGTACAAACAAGAGAGTACGAACAACACTAATAGGAGTACCTATGGTGGGGAGAGGGGAAGGAGTCTGTGGCTGTTTGTGAAGGTCACTTAATCAAATTGTTAGCTGACTGTTCCTGTCTTTCAGAAGACATAGTGGCCTCTTTTACCTTACTTACTAGCTTCCTGTTTGGTAAGGCATCTCGTGACCCCCATCATAGGTCGGATTCCTCACGAGCAGGGTCTGGTATCAAGGCTGGTCTCTTCCACTTTTAGTGGGAACAGGAGGAGAAGCTAGTATTCCAAGGGATAGCGCTGTCTAAGGAACAATGTAAGTTCCCAGGGTAGGCTCTGTGAAGCCCTGGGTTGGACAAGGAGAGGGATGCAGGCCACAGAGCTGCATATCACTACAGGCCCTGTACTGGAGCTAGGAGATGCGAAGTCCTGTCTCAAAATTTCTCAGTTCATTTCTCTTGGCTGATCCAAGGTGCATTTCCTGTTTTCACCTGCCACCCCTGGAGAGCAGCCTTTTTAAAACAGAATGGCCTTGAGAGGGGACTTTGTAGCACAGAAGCTACCATCCTTGGCACTGGCCCCAATTGTTCCTTCCGTGTCCTTCTTATGGGCACACTTTACCCACCTAGCCTTTGAGCTTAGCACAGGAATGTGACTCGTAGAGGTGCGGCCAAGAGATGCTGTGACAGGTGACTAGCTGGCTTTCCTACCTCTTTGGGATAGAGAGAAAAAGGTCTTCATGGAACTGTCGGTTATTCTGGGGCCACTGAGACTTCCCTTCTTGACCATGAGGTGGAAGAAGGTGGATTAATCCCTGCCAAGTGGAAGGCCCGGCACATCCACAGGAACTCTCTACCACTGCTGCTCTTAGCTGGCATGACCACTCTAACTCAGTTCTGGCAGGGGAAGGAGGAGCAGGGAGGAAGGGAGACAAGACAAAAATAGCTCCCATCCCACATTCCAAACCTCACTGGAGGGGCACCACGGCAAGGGCCGCTGTACTTCAGCAGGCCTACTTTGGCAGTACTAGACACTGGCTGGCCTTGTGCTTGCTAGGTCGTAGGGCAGGATTGGGGCCCTGCTGCACCTGTTCAGATGCCAGCCCGAGTCTCTGCCAGAACTGCAGCTGGATATCAAGCTCCTCGGGCCATGTGAACAATACTTTTGGAGTCTTCCTGTCACAAATGAAGGACCGACAAAGCAAACAGATTAGGAGGGCTATATGGGAGAGGGTGGTAGCAAGCTCTCAAGCCACTGAAGTTTTGAGATAGCTAGTGTATATGTGCAGAGCCGCTAAAGTGCCTCCCCTCAGACCCTTCACGTCTGCACCTGCTTACGGGGTAAACCTCAGAGTCTCTACTGAAAGGACTCCCATCTAGGGACAAATTTCTGGATTCCAACTAGATGTGAGGGAGAAGGTGTCTGAAGGGTCAATTTCAGTCTTTCCAAGACACCTCAGGCAGCCCTACCAATGTGGTGGTGAGGTGAAGCATAGCTACCTCTGTCAGCGGAGATCCCTTGACTTTACGGGTTAGCAGACGAGGTGGCAGCTCTGGTATGGAGTTCTATATATATGAAAATCACACAAGGCCCCCAAGCACAGTGCTCTGGCTCCTCTCCCACTCCCCAAGGTACTGGTTTGAATCCTGTAAGCAGCTCTAAATAAGAAGACTTGCATGAGCTATGAGGTTAAGTAAGTAAATCCTGGCTCACTAGGGCTATTTGAGAATCTGGGTCCAGAGGCAGCCAGGCCTGTGGTCTCCTAGGCTAGCAATTGACACAGTGGGGCCAAAGCAGTCAGTTGACATTCCTACCCAACCCAGGGTTTCTCCGGGACAGTGAAGGTCAAAGCTGCCACCTGCTCTGTTGCAGTTGCTCTATTAGCTTTCTTGCCCCCAGGGGCTCCTGTCCCCAACTTAGTCCCAGGTGCTCTGACAAGGTCACCACCAACAAGTAAAGATGTTTGTTTTAATAAGCTATGTGCTATTCCACCCATTCCAGTCTCCAGCCTAGAGGCAAGAGATGCCAACCAAACTAGTCTAAGGCAGAATGCTAGAACTGCAGGAAATGCTCTCCTCTGCCATATGGGCCCAAACCTTTGGCCTGAGGGGCTTGATAGTTTTAGCTCCCCTACCAACTTGTGTGTAATATTAGGGAAGCCCCTACCTCTCTCTAAACCTAGTTTTTCATCTTCTGGTTGCTATCCCCCAACCTCTTGAGCGGCAATGGTGCAGGGTGGTTCAGTGGAGGAGCTGGCCTGGATTGTGGAGGAAGATGCGTTTGGTCTTAGGTACCCCAAAAGGGGAATGGGAGGGAAGAGCTCTGATGATGTTCTTGTCTCAAAAGCCATCGAACACCTTGTCCTCCTGTTTCCTCCTGATTGAGTCATCAGCTTCTAAGAAGTGCACCCACTAAATGGTCAGGCTTCCTATACACAGCTATGTTCTAGATAGAATCTCATGCCTAGAGTGTCTCAGCCCTCTCTGTCTCTAGTTTCCATTCTCCCCTGTAAACATGTTACCCTACTAACCTCTCCTCCCAAAGATTCCAGTCCTGACCCAGTCACTCTCCTACTCAGCAACCTAATCGGCTCCTCACTGCACAAAACCTAGGGCAGAAACTGGCCTACTCTAAACAGACACCCAAGTTTCTGACTAGAGTGAGCATCCTGGTCTCCGAGGCCTCCCTGACTGTCTACATCCATCAGCCTGCAAAGCTGCCTTCCCCATTTGACTGGTAGCCCCGTTTCACTGGCTTCTATTTGTCTGGGTGCTCCCAAGGCTGTGTGGTGAGGGATACTGAATGTTCTGGCAATGCCCAGACAGGAAGCTCTGCATCCCAACTTAACAGTGTCCCTGCTTCTGGCTCTAGCTTCTGTTATCCCCACAGTAGGAACCAGAGCGGAGCATCTACCTGAAGCTTACAGCAGGTGCTGTACTACTATAAGGTGGCACTGCTTGGCAGAATGCCATGCCCCGGGGCCAAAAGCAAAGACTCGGGAACATCCAGGTACGAGAGCAGGAAATGAGCTATGCCTAAGGGTGGAGGCATTCTACCCCAGGGGAGCTAGTAGTTCTTCAACTTAGCTTAAGTACGGGCAATAAGGTTCACCTGAAATATTCGTGAGCTCTAATTCCCTCTTCCTTCCCTCTCTGGGCCCGCAAAGCCTCAGTGCTGGCTTATTTTGACCCTGGGCCACCACCTCTTCGTCCTACTCCCCTTGCCTATTTCCCTTTCCTTTTGCTGAAGCCAAATATAAACTCCTGAGCAGGAAATGCCTTAAAGTAGCCTGGCCCCACCCTGGGATCCAGAAAAAAAATTGTCTCTGTCAGAAAGGAAATGAGCCTTGAAAGAAGTGACCTCTTCAAGAAGCGAGCAGACACGACTGCTCCCTTCAGCCCTGAAGCCAGCCAGAGAGAGGGCTGGGGTGTGCACGTGGCCAGGGGTAGGGCTGACCATGTTGAGTGCTAGGGCCATGGCAGGACCATAGGCTGAGAAAGGCCTGCCCAGACAGCATTGTGAGGTAAGGTGGGCAGACTGCGCTGACAACCTGAAGACACAGCTGCTTTCCATCCTTGTTAATGGACTGTGCTCATTAATGGCAATATGGATGATAGCAAATTTAACGATTAACAGCAATGAATACCAGACAGTAATAGTTACTGAAGAGTTACTGTCTTTCTACCCAAGGACTGCACAGATGCTATTCCTTGGGCTGCAAACTTTCCCTATGCCTCGCTGCCTTTATCTCTGAAACAGGGTTGTAATCACAGAACCAACATGATGTTTTTTTTGCAAAGATCAAATGAGATAACAGCCCATTTATCCTGTGTGTGCATGGTGGAGGGTATGTGCCTGAGTATCTGGGGTGCTGAAAACGGGGCTAACCACTGGCCTCACACTGATCTCACTGGCCCCAACCTGTGCCCCCCACAATCCCAGTATGAACCCTTAGCCTGAAATAGTTCCCATCTATGGGAAAAGCACTAGATCATCTCATATTCCATTTGGTGGTCCCAACAACCGTGTCCAAAGCAAGAAATGACTACTGTACAAACATAAGCCCGAGGCTGTGAAAGGGCAGGGGTCTTCTACTGGGGGACAGATGGAGCAAGGAACCTGCCTAAATGCCAGAACCCTTTCAGTTCATGGGTTCCCATTTTAGCCCCTCTTGGATTTCCCCTCCAAGGCCATTCCCTGTGAACCATGGATGTATTCATGTAATGATACAATCATACCAGGCCTTATGCTAGGCACCAAGGTCATAAAATACAACAGAAGCAGAGCTCTCTCAGTGTATTTGACCAGAGATGGTGTCTGGCCCATCCACATCAGGAAAGCAAAGACTAAGACAAACTATCCTTTGAGGCACCCCTGAAGCTTGTTTTTTAGACAAGATAACAGGGAACAAACTCCAAAGCAGGGGAGCTGGCAGCTAGCACGACCTAAGGAAGGAAGCTTGCAACCCCCAAAAAGTCTAAGATGAGTACACTTGGTGGGGGTGGGAGGCTAGATGTTCTGGGTAACTCCCCCACCCGCATAATCCCAATACAAGCATGGGCCACATGAGCTGAAGAGATCGCACAAGTGTTAATCCACCCAGCCTTCTCCCTGCCCCTACCCACCCACACTTTCTAAATAATGCAACCGATTGTCAAGACAGCACATTAAAATGTCTCTTCTTCCCCGATGACACCCAGCCCCCTGCTCCCCATACTCAGTTCAAGAAGGTGCTAATATAGCAGACCTAGTGCCAATGCCAGAACCACTCCCAAACCCCTCTTACAGGCCCTTCCCAACTCCAGAGAAGCTCTAGTTTACAGTCTCTATCCCAAGATTTCATGGTTTTCCTCCTACCTTAGAGATGGGGGTAGGGGGCAGAGCCAGTAGGCCAGTGGTTTGGGGACTGAATGTCCAGAAAGACAAGTTGCTTCTAGATATGATGAGCACTTGGAGGGAGAAGAGCAGTGTAAACTGATGCCCTTGCCTCCAGGCCAAGCATCTAGAAAGCGTCTGCCATTTAGGTTATAGGAGGTATCATCAGAACACCTAGGTCCTCATTTTATCCCCCCCTTAGTTGTCTGACCTTGGACATGTCTTTTCTTTAATTGCTTCTTACTCATCTTCTTTATATGTCATAGCTTTAACCGCCTCACAGAATCGTCACAGGAGCAGAAGAGGTCACTATGATTGCCATTATCATCATTACCAGTCTGTTGCAATGTCACAAATGCCACCATAGATGACCAGAGGAAGAAGCCCTACAAGAGAAGTTTCCTAGACATGATAGAATCTCAAGTCACAGGAAGTCCAAACCCCATGTACAGAGGTGGTATGCTGGAGCCCTGCATAAACCCAGGTCGGTGAAAGACAACAAAGTAACAAGGCTGCACCAAGTTCTACTTAGTGGCAACTGCATGAACACTTTATTTACATAGCTGGACTGAATGCTCAACAGCCTTGGGAGGCAGGTACTCGTTGTTGGCAAATGCAGGCTCAGGTAGTCTTGTACAAACCAGAGCTTTGTACAAGACTACCAAAGAAGAGCTCACGTTCTCACAACAGCCTCTTGCTCGGAACACCTTGTGTAGAGAGCTCTGCTCTACTCCGGGCCTTTCCCCACATCCCATTCTTTCCTTTGCTTCCTTTCTCTTTGATGGGGTCCTATATATCCCAAGCTGGCATCAGATTTGCTATGTAGCTGAGGACAAACCTTCAACCTCTGATCCTCCTGCTCTGCCTCCCAAGCGCTAGGATCAGGAGTGCGTCAGCACATCCAGTTATGTAGTACACAGGACCTCGTGCATGCTGGGAAAGCTTTTTATCAACTGAGCCACATCCTCAGTCTATTTTTTGTCCATTGAGACGGTCTTGCTGAGGTACAGGCTGCATGCGCCAGCTGTCTAGAGCCAAGCCCTTCCTACAACATCCCTGCCCCTGCCCCACCTGATTTGAACTCAGCTTACAGCAAAATGGTTGGCTACAAGTACATACTTCAGATAGGCCAGTCTTTGGCCAGTCCAGATAAAGGACAGGAAATCCCAGGCCACCTCCCCTGGAGGTTGCTCCTTCTACCACAGGAACAGAGTTGCAGGCGAGGCAGAGGTTCCTCTGTGGTGAGGAAGCTGCCAAGTCAGCCTCAGCTGCCTTGAGTGTGGGGGTGGTTTGAGAAAAACAGGGAGAGTGGAGTGTCGTGACCTGGGATCCAAATCTTGCCCCATTGGAAGCTGTTCTCTTCTCCTGAGCCTCAGATGTGTTTCCCAAAGATCACATTGAAGGGATCAGGGCAGCTACTTTGCTGGGCTGTTCTGAGAACACAGAGGGACCGTGGAAGTGAAAGGGTCCTGGAAACTAAAGAAACGGGACTGGCTGCTATCATCATTGCTTGTCACAGGAAGAGATGACTGAGCTGGTATTTCTCTCTGCCTGATTCACTCTTGTAGTCCCCACTGTAGGCATGTCTCACACCCATTTCCGCCTCAGTACTCCCTAAAATGCCCCCTTTCCTTCCTCCCCACCAGTTGCAGAGGGCAAATGGCAGAAAAGCACAGTGTTCAAAGCCCCCCAACCAGGCTACATTATAATCAGCACATTTTGCTGAATATCTATCTCAATAACCTTGTCATCTGTCAAGGAAGAGGACAGACAGTAAGAGAAAGGCTTTGCTTTCCCAATGGTTCCTCAATTTTGCAGACTGGACCCGAACAACAAAGCACCTGGACAGGATTGTCTAAGATGTCTCAAGATTCCGGGGTCTTAGCATCTGCCTGGTGGGATCACTAGAGAGGGTTTATTAAAATGGTCATCCTGAAAGGTTCGGAGTGAAAAGAAACAGAGAAGAATTGGGTATACCCCACTGCTAAAAGGGCCACAAATAGCAGCATGTAGCAGGGACAATGACAAGGCTGAGGAGGAGGCCGACCCAGGCCCCAAAGGAGTATTTGCAGGAGCTGAGACGGGTAGGCTGAAGAAAACAGAAGGCTCTGCACTCTGTCCTCAGACTTCAGAAGGCAGAGAGAAAAGGAGGTGGTAGGCAGTTCCAAGGGGGCAGAACTGGGTCTCAGGGTTAAAAGCCTCAAGCCAATACTATTAAGTCAACAGGAGACAAAACATGCAGTCATCCCACTGATGGGAAGCAGCAGCTTGTGACTTACATTGCTCCAGGGTCCTGAAGCCAGCTGAATAGCTCCTAGACAAGCACTGGGGTTGAGAGTCTACCTTGAGAAGATGTGGGCCTTGTGTGCTCCAAAGGCCCTGCTTCCCGGACTCTGTTTGCATGCCTACCTCTAGGGGAGATTGTGAGGAAGCAAAATAAAGGTGACTGCAACAGGCCAAACCCTCCCCTGATTCCCACACAGCCCAGAGATCTCAGGAACACCTTGGGCTCATATTCCCCAGAGGGAAAAATCACTCATTAACTTGTGACTGAATGGGTCAGAGGGAGACCTCCTAGGACAGATGCAAACATGGGGAGGAGCTAGGGAGCAGACTGCCCAAGCCTGAGAGAACTACAGCTGTGGCAGTAGTGGACTCAGACATCCCAATCTGGCCCAGGCCATGCAGTGGCTGGGCCTGGGAGAATTTGTAACCAGACCCATATCACCCTGGGGATAAGCAAAAGGTGTTAAGTGGAAACACAAGCTTGCACAGCTGGAAGGGAGCTGGGAAACCCTGAGCCCATCTACCTGTCCCACCCAAGTTATAGATGTAGAAATTGAGGCCCGGGGCTAACACATGCATTTTCCTGAAGTCACTCAGAGACAGAAACAGAGGCCAAGTTCCTGGCTCTATTAGACACACAGGGCTCACAAAATGTTAGTGTCTGTGTTTGGTCTGAAACTATAGAAAAGTGTTTGTATCCTAGAATCTTCTAAATTGTGTCTGGGTTCTGGCCTGACTCTTCCCACCTCCCACTGCCCGTCTAGATTCAGGTTCTTGGTGAAAGACTTTATCTTCCACACTGGAGGCCCCCAGTCTCTCAGCTAACTGGCTCCAGTCCCCTCTCCCCTCTTCCCATCTCAGCAGCATGTGGGATTGGACACTGGGCCTCACATATGCTAGGTATGAATGAGAGCTGAGCCCCGCCCCCTTATTTTGAGGTAAGATCTTGCTAGGTTGTCTAGATGGCTTTTGAACTTATTCTGTAGTCCAGGCAGGCCTTCTACCACAACTTCCTGGGTAGCTAGAATTACAAGCTTGTTCTACCAGGGTCATTGCTTGTTCTTTTAGGCTCCTGGAAATACCTCAATCCCCATCTGACTCTAAAGCCTACACAAAAGTCAACGACATCTAATGTGAGTACATATACTTCAAACAATAGGAATAGCTACCTTTGTTTGTCCAAACAGAGGACAGAGGGGCAGAACTGTAATTGGCTCCAGAAGTTTTCATTACTGGATATTTGTCAGTATTCCTCTGGGAGGATGTAAATGATTAGGATGGGGTCCCTTTAAGGCTTGGAGTGGACAGGGAGTTAGTTAATGGCCATCCTGTAGAGGTGACTTTCCAAGGTAGTTATTATGTGGCTCAATTATTAACCAAGCAGTGGCAGGACCCCAGGCTTGTTGGAAAGGGGCCACTCCTTCACCAAGGACAGTCCAAGAGCAAGAAACTGTAGCCAGGCAGGACATTCCAGGGGTCTTTCTCTCCCTGACAAGACAGCCTGCAGTGGGGCAGATGAGGGCAGAGGCCTTACCCTGCCCACGTGGGGCTGGAGGAGGGCTGGCCTGGAAATGGAGGAAGTCAGCACACCCTTAATGGGGAAGGAGGGAAGAGAGAGACAGTGAAGGCTTTTTATCATAAATGAAAGAGGAAGCTCCAAGCTGGGCCTTAGTGATTAGATGAGAAGCTGGGAAAGACGCTCATCCTGAACATATCCTGTTTTGCTTCAAATTGGCCTCAGGGTCCCAGAGCTGGGAGGGGCCTGGACAGAAAGCAGCCTCCCAGGAATTCTCCCAGGCCTGCTGACCTCAAACTCTTGGGTGGCCCCTGAGCACAGGACGCAAGTGGGAATTAAATCTCTCTTTTGCTACTAGAGGAATGAAGGCAGAGTTTCTGGAGTTTCTACAAGAAGCTTCCACAGGTCAGCCTTGGGATCAGGAGCCCCCAGAGGCAGCTAACATCTGCTACTGGCAATGCGACATCTGTAAAACAAAGAGCCCAGGGTCTCTAACCCTTCTAGCCTCTCTTCTCTAGTTCAGATCAAATGCCATCCACTGGTCAGTCACCCCCTCAGTCAAAAGCAGTTCCTCTCTGCTGGGAACTCTAGGGCGAAAGAATGTGAATACTGACCAAGCCTCTGGTGACACTGCAGCACTGCGGGACTAGGTTCGGTGTGATAAGGATGCTGTGGTTATTGTGTTGCAAGTCCTTATCTTTTAGAAAGACATATTGACATATTTTAGATGAACTGATAACATGTCTGGGATTTGTTTCAAAGGAACAAGAAATGGAGTGAAGGAGCAAGGAGTATTGGGTGCTTGAGATCTACTTACGCCATGGTTTCTCTTTTGAAAAACAGGCTTAGAATTGTTCACAATGTCTTTAAACCCTCTGTGAGGAGCATCTCAGGCCACTGAACCCCAAAGTGGATGGCAGAGTTCCCCAGGGTGTGTCTCATAACCATGGGTCCTCCATGAGAACTGGTGCCAAGGCTGACTCTAATGACTTATCATCTAGACAGCAGCTGGTAGCTTACAAACACTCCACAAGGAATCCCCTCATTTAATCTGGCCAAGCGAAAACCAGCAAGAAACTGTTGGAGGCACTGGGAGAAGGAGAGACTAGATTTAGACCTCCAGGTGTCTAGCCCTCTGCACCCTTGTTCTTTGTTCTGTGTCACCATGGACTGCTAAGGAACTTAACATTTGGGTTCTCAAATCCCTGCCTGTGGCCATGGTACACAGGAGCAGCGACTGCTCAGTATGCGAGTCCTCAACAACATGGAGGACCATGCCAGAGGAAACTCAACACACAAGCTCAGCACTTGAGACTTGTGATGGTGGCCCTGACTGGGGGCCTCTAATCTACTGACTCTCATCTGTAAGGACCCGTGTACGTAAGCACACACACAAGTCAAGCCCCCGAGTCACAGATAAAAAAAGCGTCAATAAACCCTTGACCAACAACCGCATGACTGGCACAGTGCTCAAAACTCTCATCTGGGGTTGCGGTGTGGGAGGGAATTTGAAACTCACCAATGGCTAAGGCGTATCTCAGTACTGGAGTGATTGCCTAGAATGCACCAGAACCACGGTTCAATCCCCACACTCTAAGCACCAAAATAAAGTGACCTCTGCCTCCAGATCCTCACAGACTTTAAGGCATTGAGGAGCCTAAGCCTCCCATTCCAAACCCTGAAATCATCAACACCCTCACCCTGAGCAGCTAAGAGACTGGAGGACATAAGACTTGATCCTACCCAAATTGGGAGCTCAAAGAAAAAGTTCACTTTTTCACTCAAGAATAAACCAACTCCTTCTTTCAGCCAAAGACCCCTTTTCCATCCTTCCCTCAAGAACTTGCCATTCACGGAACCCATGGCTAGACCAAGGAGCTCCAGAAGTTAGCTAACAAAAGGTCAAAAAGCATGTTGGCCTGACATTCCTCCTCCTTCTTTTGTGACTGTCCTGCTGTCCTGTCCCTGCTGCTATACTTATTATACCTGGCTCCAGAGGTCCTGTGCTCCCATTCCAATCTGTACTCCCAAAAATAGATTTTTTTTAAACAGATGGATGGCCAGAGATGGTAGAGAGGGTGCATATGAGCAAAGTACAATAATAGCATGCAAGTATGGAAATATTATAATTGACATTCCTTATTTTCTGCATTAAAAATTAATAAAGATAAAAAAGACAGAAGGTCAAAGTTTGGGCCTATTGGTGTCTCCTTTCTTTTTCTCCCCTGCTTCAGCTTTAGAAGTATTAAGGCATCATCTTTCCAAGACTCATTGCCTCCATCCTCTGCATCCACACAAGGTACACAGCCACTTCGCCATTTCCATCTCTGGATATCATCTCCGGGCAGTCTCTCAGGAAGGCAGGAGGGACCCACAGATGCTCACAGAGGCTTGGTATTCTTCAAAGAGCTGTTTGCAATGGGGAAGGAGAGTGGGCGAGCTAGGGAGAGCAGCCCCTTTTCAGTATGCTGTTTCTCAGACCTAACTAGAGAGGTCGAAGGAGCAGAAATTCCAAGGCAATAGCCTGGATGAAAGAACAAAGCTTGGAAGTAAGGACCAACACCAGATGACCCGTGAAATGGCATCTACAAGTCCAGGATGAAAACATTTACTCCCACCCCTCCCAGACGGTCATTCTCCCCGCTGGGCTCTTTCTAGTCTACTAGCCTCCTCAACGCCGCCTGAAGCCATCTCAATGCCTGGGGCTGCCCACCTCCATTTCCCAGAAAAGAAATGTCCCCCTTTCATTCCAGGAAGGCGAAAACAAGAGGAAACTCAGACAGCAAGGATACAGATGGCACAGGCAGGGACTGCAACCCTTAGAGTGGGTGTGGGTGCTGGTGGTGCAGCCCGAGTCAGGGTTTGAAAATAGCCCTGGGTGATTCATTACTCTCTCCTCCCAGGATTACTGGGTGCTCTGAGTGAGACCCAAGCAAACCAGGACACCAGTACTTTGGCTGAACGTTGTGTCTAAGTACAATCTCTGGGGTCCCCAGTCATGTGTAAGTACAATCTCTGGGATTCCCCAAAATGAGAAACCTAGAGTCTGGAAGAAAAGTCCCATCCTTCCTCATTTCAATTTGATCACTGTCTCCCCCAGAGTCTCCCCCAGCTAGTCTAGCTGCATAATCATCCTAAGACTTACTGCCTAGCTCCAGTCACCCCAAGTATCTCGGAGACCATTTTCCTTTAATCACCCGTTGGGAGACTGGGTTCAGGCACTGAGTTAGCAACTCTCAGAACCTTTCTGTTACTGAGATCTAGCTGCCAATTGAGGTACCGTTGAAAACACTTGACACTCACGAAAGCATGACTCGCCTGAGGTCACATGAACTGGCAGAACCCCGGTTTCCTGCGTGGTAATTTAGTGCTGAACTTGGGCAAGTAGAGGAAGAGACACGGAGAGAATCCTAGACTACCCAAGTTAGAGCTCCCCCAAACTTCCATAGCCTATCGCCTGAGCTTTTCTAATTTAAACTTCTGTGGAACTTCTTGGCAAACTGAGTCCCAGAAAGATGAGATGTATTCAATAATATTTATTAACTTGCTCAACACAGCTACCTCGAACACTCACAGGTGTTGTCCAGGTGGGAAGGCAGTGAGGCAGGGGGCCGACGGGAAAATCCAAGGGTCTGAGGCCTTCCCTGGAAATGCCCCCCAAAGTAGGAGGGCAGAGTGGGAGAGCCCCCAACTGAGTCCCCAGGAAGGCCGAGGAGCCAGTCAGGCCCGGGAGTCCTAAGGCCGCCAGACCGGCCCATTAGCGGGGCTCGAATGGGATAGTGCAGTCGGCGCACTCGTTTAGGAGTCCCCAGTTTCGAAAACTCTGAACCCCAGCCCCTAAGCAAAGGTAGCACGGCTGGCTACTTTCCTTCCTGCCTCCTGCGTCCTCAGCCCAGCTGAACTACCATGAGATCGGAAGGGCCACAGCGCCAAGGAGGCTCAGCGGGCCACCAGAGCCCATGGCCCCGTCTGTCTGAGTGTCCCCCTGACGTCGCCCCAACACTTACTTGGCAGCCGCGTCCACACAGAGGCAAAGAGACAGGAGGCGAGAGCGGGTAGGGCTGCTGGATGAGGACACGCGTGGAGCCAGGGGTAACGGTGCCAGCCAGAACAGCAGCTGCGGCAGCTGCTTAGCCGTTGTCAACTGGACTCAGCTCGCTGCGCAGGTGGGGAGGGAGCGTCTGTGAGTAGGCTGCATAGATGCTCCGCCCACCTACAGGTCCCTAGACCAATGAGGGCTCAGTCCACCCTCCCCACTTCTCCTCCCGAAAGCGGCCCAAATAGAGTGGGCGGGGCTCTGCCAGCTAGCTCCTCTAATGCCCTGAGCCCGTGCCTTTCCCTAGGGTCACACCTCCTGAGCCAGGAGGCACAAGCCCAGGGCCCAAGACAGAGCTCCAAGGAACAGAGCTTAAAGGAGCAAGGAGCGAGTTGGCTAGGCATGCAGACGTATATTTATTGAGTTCTGAATGTGTCTGGTACTTGCATGCAGGCTTCAAATATAAATGCCATGTGCATGAGAGAGTTTAAATGACTTGCTCAGGGTAATTTATAGTAAGTCCAGAAGACTGCTTCAGTGAAATACACAATTAGTAGAGACAACCAAATGAGAAGGGAAGAAACCCCAAATGTGACAAGGATGTTGTCATTCCTACCTTATTCAGGCCAGCCTTCTGCAACCTCCCCACTGTCACCCTCTGGCCCCTGCAAGTCCAAACTTTACTTCCACATAGAAACACATGCGGAACTTAGCGCACCAACGTTAATTATGGAAGGAGAGGGCTTCCAGGAGTTCTGAAGCCAAATACCCCCCCAAAAACTTGTTCAAATTCAGTAAGAAACAGTGTTTAAGATTTCTTCCTAGCCTTGCCTGTGAAGTTTCCAACATAAGTTGACAACCTGAATTTCACTGTGGAACTGAGCACTCCTATTTAGCCAGGGCTAGGAGTAGCCAAGCTCCCAGGACACTGCAACTATGTTTACAATGACAGAAACTAAAGAGAGACTACTTATCCTGGGCTACTCAGCAAATCCATGGCAGGATTGCAGCATTGACTTGCACACTGGTATTTTCTCTATCCCTAATGGATGAGTAGACTAGAGCTAAGGCCATAAGACTCCAGCAACTGCATCCATCTCACTGGATTGCTGAGTATCCAAAGCGGCAGTTTGCTCAAGGTCATTGGACCAACGACAGAACCAAGCATCCTGCCTCCAGTCTACTAAGCCAAACAAATCTCCCCACCTTCCTACCCAGCTAGCCCTCATGAGAACCAAAGGAGTGACAAAGAATGAAGCAAAGGAACCCCTAGTGTGCTCTCCCCTAGTGTGTGCTCCCCCCAGTGTGTGCTCTCCCCTAGTGTGTGCTCTCCCCTAGTGTGTGCTCTTTCCTAGTGTGTGCTCTCTCTCCCCCTAGTGTGTGCTCTCTCCCCCCTAGTGTGTGCTTTCCCCCTTAGTGTGCGCTCTCCCCCAGTGTGTGCTCTCCCCCCTAGTGTGTGCTCTCTGCTCTTCTCAACAGAAGGGCTGCAACTGGTATCTTATGACAGTTTTTTTTTTCCAAGTGAGCCATGTCCCCACATATCTTAAATGTGGTTTCCGCCTGTACACATGAACTCACTCCTTAAGCCAAAATCCTACCAGGAGGCTTTAATCTTTATGATAGGTAGGAAGCCTCTTCCCTGAGGAAGGGCTGTATATAATATTGTAAGCATGCTTCAGGGTCTGAATTGAAGTCAAATGTGCATTGCTTGCACACAATGCTAGTTAGGACTTACAAGTGGGAGACCTGCCATGGTCCAATCTGACAAGAAACCATGTCAGAACTGAGTTCATCTACCCCATGGTACTGAGCTCAATGTTTTCAATGATTTCCCAGTAATGTTCACTAGTAGGTGAAAAAAATGTTAAAAGACACTTAGGAATAACCATGACAATCTTATAGGCATATGAATAATGGAAAACCCAATTTAACATTCAGTAGATACCACATTTAGGCAGGATCTCTATTTTGTAGCTCTCAAAGTCGTATGGTTCTTGCTTCACCCTCCTAAATGCTAGGATTACAGACTTGGGCCACCACCTGTAATTTGGCAGATTGTTCTAACTGGATTAAGATTGTCTAGGTTCTGAAACACCAGTGTGTGTATGTGCATGTGTCTATAGGTGTCTGTGTATAAGTGGGTGCATACAAGTGTGCACATGTGTGTGCAGACTAGAGAACAACCTCCAGTGTCATTCTTCAGGTGCAGCCGACCTGCTTTTCTTTCTAGACAGGGTCTTTCAGTGACCTGGGGCAGGCTGGCTAGACTAAACCTGCTAACCAACAAGACCCAGGGACCCAGCTGTTTCCGGTACACTGGTGCTGGGATTATAAACCCAGCACCATGCACAGCAGTTTTTATGTGGGTTCTGGACTAGAACTCTGGTCTTCACACTTGTTACCAAGCAAGTCATCATCCCAGCCCCTCTTTGTGTGTTTTTAAAGCAATAAAACCAGAGATGACAAAAGATCGAAGTACAAAAAAAAGCACCACCAAAAAAGTAAAACAGCATGAAAAAGTACAAAGCCTAGAAAATACTATAAATTAATACAATGCTATTTCCACAGTACCTGACACAGAATGAAAACATTTTTTGTTGCAACATACTCTCTCTTGAGAAGCCCACACCCACATCTTCACTACGTACTGCCCCTTTTCTTTAAGTGCCTCTCTCTTCCCTACCTCTGCACTTAAATTCACGTTAAGACATCTTTCTTAATAAACACTAACTTTGATTCAAAAACAAACAAAAATTTTGATGAATGAGCAAACACAATAATTAAAGAAAACTTTAGTCCTAACATTCATAATGCATAGTCATGCTACTTTGAAATAGCCCGAGGGTCATTTCTTTGGATCTTTAAAAAAATCTCCCTCTTTTATCTTGAGAACTTCAGAAAGACTAGTGTGTTCAGTCTCTTCATAGGGGACAAGATAGCGCAACAGCGCCTTCAGAAGTACCTGCCTCTTTCTTCTCCCCGCCTCAGCCCGCCTGCACAAGATGGATATTCTGTAATACTGCCTGGAAAGGATGGGGGAAATAGTGCCTTTTCATAGGAATTTTTCTGGAATGCAACCTGATTGCCCTGGAAATAAGCAGAGCCTGCAGGTCCTGGCTCCCCCCTTTCCCACAAAACCCACTCTTGCCTGGGTATCCTGTAGTGCTTCATTGCCACTCTGGATGCCAGCACACTCATCAGGTAGGGAACCGGTTATGAGGTTTTCTTTATTCTACCACTGCCACAGGTGAGCTTTTTCATATAAGAGGAAGTATAACAAACTCTTAAGGCAGGTGTTCAGTGTACAAACCCCAAATCTAACCACGACCGCATGCATCATTTTCCTCACCTATGAAATGCAAATGAAAATCACCGTCTTGTTAACTTACATGGCTGCGGAGCAGACACATTGGGATCGTGAATGCTGGAACTAAATCCTAGGTATGGACAAAGCCACTGAGCTGTGGGGGAGAGCATCTTAGCTCAGGAAGCATGAGAGGTGCCTGTTCTACCACTTTCTGGCAATGCCACCCAGAACAAGTCACCATGACACTGTAACTACCAGTCTTTTTACCTATAAAACAGGAGTGGTGTGTGGTAGCTAGTGGGCAAAGCAGAGACAATGGATGTGAGAGTATCTGGTAAAGGCTGGCCACAGGCAGCAGAACAGCATTGAAGGAGCCAAACTCTCCTGAATCACAGTGGTAGTGAATTTTTTTTTCTCCTGGGATGTGCAGAGAGTACCTCCAGATCCAATTACCCAAAGCCTTCCTCTAAGATCCTTGGATCCTAATAAGGGTTGAGAAGAGAATACACTCCTCTCTCTCTCTCTCTCTCTCTCTCTCTCTCTC
>LOJH01001351.1:0-41073 GCA_001685095.1 Ellobius talpinus
CCAATTTACTCAGGAGATCTTGTCTTTTTCTCCTTCCCATGTAGATTAGAACCACACACCTTTTTAAAAGTTGGTTTTACTCCCCACTCTATGAGATGGAACCTATATGTAACACTGTTTAAAATGGCCAAGAACCTAAGACTAGATATGTCATGAGCCTAGGGGAAAGCCCACTATTATCATTGTGCTAAAGGAACATGGCAAAAAAATGACTACTGAGGACATATTGCTATGCTCATAAGTTAGTGTTCTGCTCAACCCTTATCACAGAAGTTTCTTCTTGCAGTAGATGGGAACTAACATAGAGACCCACAACTAGACAATATGCAGAGAATGAGAGACTTCAGAGTACTCAGTCCTGAATGGGATGCCTTCATCATGTAATGCCTCCCCTCAAGGCTCAGAGATCTATGCAGAAAAGGAAGTGAAAAGTCTATAAGAGTCAAGGAGTCATTCAGCAGACACAAGTACATGTGAACTCTGAGAGGCTGGGGCAGATGCACAAGACCTGCATATTACAAGGCAGACCAAAAAATTCTCATCACTGAAAAGCGGAAGCCACTTGCAGCTGATACCTGTTAGAAAAGGGAAAGTCAGTTATCTCTAATGGAGTGTATATCAACCACATTCCAGGGCAGACTTTGTGTCCAAGAGTAGTGGACCAACACAAAAAGAATTTCTTAAGTTTTACGTCTGTGGGCTTTTATGTAGTTTTGCTTTCATTTGGACATTTTTTGCATTATTGATTGTTTTAGTTTAATTTCTGTTTTTTGTTTGCCAATATTTTTTTGGCTTCTAAGAAAAAGAGAGAGATGAATTTAAGTGGTTAGGGAGATGGGGAGATTCTTGTAGGAGTTGGTGGATGGAGAGGAAAAATAATTTTAATGTGTATTGTATGGAAAACCAATGAAAAAATTTTAAAGAATTATGATTAAGCTAGTAGATACAAACAAAAAATAGACTGTAAATTCACAGCAAAGACTGCAGTACAAAAATAATAAACTTCAACAAGAGGATGAGTCAACATAGTTTTAAGTGATATGTACCTTCTGTAGGTTGAGGTAGCATGATCTCTTTTTCATTTAATTTATTTTATTTTTTTAAAAAAGAAAACAAACTATCTTTTTCATTTTACAATCCAATCCCTCCTCTCCTCCCATTTCCTCCACCTAACCCCCTACCCCACCACCATCCACTCCTCAGAGAGGGTAAGGCACATTGCTTCTTTACAATATGTGGGTCCTCTACCAGTTTCTTAGTAAAGACACACGCTTTCAGGGTAGAGGAATCTAAATAGGCTACCCATAGAGAAAAGTGTCAGATACCAGTGTGAGCCTTACAGAAAAGGTCAGCAGATAACAAAAATGAAGTAGTTCAAGTGTTTTGAAGCTTTGGTGCAAATGGTTCTCAAAGTATGGTCCTCAGCATCAGTATCACCTGAGAACATGAGAAAATGTACATAGCAGAGCCCCATCTAGACATAGTAAACCAGAAACTTGGGCGTGGTGTCTTTGAACTGCTGATTTGAAGCTGATTCAGGTACTCCTTCAAGTGAGAAGTACTCAACTTTACTCAAAAGCAGGTAGGAACTGCAATACACCAGAGAAAAAGGAGAGTTTTTGCAATCTGTAACTCTGCTGAAAGAAATGGTCATCCTAGAAGAAACAAGGTTACTTTATTTTCCTACAAAGGCATTAGCTGCAAAATGCACATCTCTGTGGCTGCAGATCAAATGAGCCAGGCAAATGCAATTCCTATTAATGCTCAGTCTAAGAATAAAATGCTTACCAACAGTAATGAATTTTTGTTATGATTAAAACTCTATCTTTTCCTCCCAAAACTACAAATGCAAGCTGCAGACAATGACTCCATAAACCATAGCATGGAAAGGAGGAAAGGGGGAGTCAATTAAGAAGCACTTCCTTAGCTAAGTTACAAGGCTTGCTATCAACAGTGCAAAGCCAGGTTGTGTAGCCTTTAGAAATGTTGTGAAGGAAATGGCAATTCATCCTTATGCTCTTCTTCCCAAGAGCCTGGAACCCTAGTCTTCCCATAATAGAGAAACATTCTATAAAATACCTGAGCAGCACTCCTCAAAACTGTCAAGATCATTGGAAACAAGTCTAATCAACTATCACAGACCAAAAGAGACTGAGGATACCTGGTGGCTAGGTGCAATGTGGTATTGTGGAAAGAAAGAACTGCGGAACAGGAGAAAAAAAAAGGACATCAGTGTTAAAGCAAAATTCAGAAATTTGAATACAGATTTCAGTTAATTCTAATACAAAAATACAGATTTATCAATTATGGAAAAATGAACCATACCACCATGACATTATGGTGAGATATCTCTGCAACTTTCCTATAAATTTGAAACTATTCTAAAGTTAATTTTTAATTTTAAAACTTTAGTCTTAATAAGTAAATATCTAATCCATGTGCATTCCAAATATACCAATAAGAAAGCACATATTTCTGAAAAAAAATCTGGTAATTTTTATAGCGTTTTCAAGTATCCTTACACTCATCTCTCTGGCTATCCACAAATCTTTACTTTTGCATATTTGAAATGACTTATTTTCTGTTTTTCCATATCTGATTGAATGAATGAATAAAAATGCAAGTTCTTTATCCTTGTCACTTTACTCAAACCTTATTCTGTTGAACACAAGACATTCCTCTTCCTTTTAATAATCTTGGTAAATCTGGCAGAATATTGGAACTGCTTTATTCCAAGGGACCTTGGACTGACTGAGGTTCAGAGTCTTGTTCTGACTATTTGATACTTTGTAGAAGCAGCTATGGAAGAAAACAAACAAAACAAAAAAAAACAAGACTTGCAGATTCACTAAGCAAAAAAAATTGGTGGGAACCTCTGTACAGTTTATTAAATTAAAAATATATAAAAGCCAGTTCTACAGTTTGGGGATCCAAATTAATAGGTCCATAGGAGAAACCTGTGGTAAAGTTATGTTAAGAGACATATTTAAGGCAGAGACATAACCCTGAAGCGATAAATCCTGGAGGTTTTTGTCACATTAGAAAGAGAACCAGCTTTAGGTCTTTCTTCTACCACTGCCAAAAAAACAGGCTTCCTGAAGATAAACCAAGTGTTCCTTCTCTTTTAGGGAAAGATTCAGTAGTCATGTCTTTTTGCAGAATGATGTTGTTAGAAGGCCGCTTGTTTGTTTCCCAGCCGCCTGGCAGCTCAGACCCAAAATAATCACACAGAAACTATATTATTTAAAACATTGCTTGGCCCATTAGCTTGATTTTCTTATTGGCTAACACTTATATCTTAATTTATCCCATTTTTAGTAATCTGTGTATCACCCCATGGTTGTGGCTTACTGGGTAAAGTTCCCAGTGTCTGCCTCTGGCGGGGCTACATGGTTTCTGTCTGACTCTGCCTCCTTTCTCCCAGCATTCAGTTTAGTTTTCCCCATCTACCTATATTCCCTGCACAGGCCCAAGACAGTTTCTTTATTAACCACTGGTGTTCGCAGCATACAGAGGGGAATCCCACATCAGAATGAGATAACTTTAGGCTTCTAGTAAATTCTTTGAGCAACCAAATAGGTTGGAAAACAAATTTTCTTTTGTGTTTTTTGAGGCAAGGTCACAATATGTAGCCTTGTCTGGCCTGAAACTCACTGTGTAAATCAGGCATTGAACAAAAAGAGTTCTACCTGCCTCTGTCTCCAAATGCTGTGATTAAAGATATGTGCCACTAAGCCTGGCCAGCAAATTTTAAAAGGTCACTTTAATGGGAAGATTATCAGGCTCATTTAAAAGGATATACCACCAATTACCTGGTAAAATTAGGTAAATCTCATAATAAACAGGAATTTATTTTATATATATTTTTAATGAATTTTTGTACATTTGTTTTGGACAGCACCTCTCAATTCTTGGAATACTTTTTTATAATATCTTACTTCAACCTAACAATGAAGTGATAACCATGCAGTGGTTATCTTTCTTTCATAGGTGAGGAAATGCAGTTTATAGAGTGTCTTTAATTTAATTGGGCCACACAGCAAGAAAGTTGAACGTGTGAGTCTGACCTTAAGTTTTCTAACTTAGATGTCTGCTCTTCACACAACTTCATAAAACTATCTGGAGATGCCATGCAGTCCTAAAATTCCATTACCCTTTGACTAAGAAATGGCTTTCAAATTTTAAATTCATAATCTTCTCTCTCCAGCTAAATAAATATGAATGTTCCACTGAAAAAGTCAATATGTTTTTCTAGTTCAAAATGAGAAAAAAGATTGGCGATTTGAAAAGCCTAATAATCAATCATAATTTTAGCATCTCTCATAGATTTAAAAGGCTTTACAAGCTTCACAAGAAGTGGAGCGATTCCTCAAAAGAGCATTAATAAAGCTGCAATCAAATCTTAGACTGATGTATTTTCACAAGACAATAGAAGCCAAGGAGTTCAAGATTTCACTTTGTCCCTCAGACTAAACTACAGTATGTGACGAACAACAGTTCTCAGAGGAACCTAAAAGTAACGAAAAACAAGGAAGCAGCTGTTTCCCCCCATAAATCCTAGTCTGAAACTACAGTACCTATTATTTTTGGATATTGGCATCTCAGCTGTGAAATGAGAATCCAAACAATGATAATTAAATTATAAAAAGAGAAAGAAATCTTGAGAAAATTCTAACACTGCCTCTCTATAATTATTAATTTCAGAATTACTAATTTCAGTTTGTATTAAGTAACAATCTAAAGAATTTTAATTACATTAGTAATTTACAAAGAGAAACAGGTAGGCCTTAAAATGTTAGCTTTGTACTAAAATAGCTACAAGCTTAAAAGCACAAAATTATTGCTAGTAATAGAGAACATACACGAGCAACTCCATCGTTAAATACAATTTAAAATCCAGAAAATGTAACAATACAAATCTGTGTTAGTATTAGGAGGCTGGGAAGTCCAGAACAGTGAGGAAATTCCCAAAGACATAAAGCACCTCAAATTCACAGAAAAGTACAGAATTGTGAAAGAATTCATAAATATGTCAAGGCAAAGGTGTGGAAATGTGAATTTTCCCAGATGAAGCCTGAAATAACTGCAACAATAGAAGCCATGGTGACCGAGAAAGAGCTATCAATCAAAAAAAATGGTAGAATTGAACCTCCTAACTATGGAAACCTGTCCATGGCATTTGCTCTATACATTAAAGCACTTGGAACATCTCTACACACAAAATTAGGAATTCTGAAAAGTACCCATTGTGTGTCCTTTGGGGTGGGAAATGTAGGACAGTACCTGGAGACCATGTTAAGCCATTATGAGAGAAGAGAAGGTCCCACACTCAGGAAACAAGATACACACACACACACACACACACACACACACACACACGTTATATCAAAATGAAAGGGCACTGCTGTATAAACTCTGGCTCCTCCACGAAAGTGCTGGATTTGGGTACCCTATCATCAAAATGCTCACTCATTGCCAGGGAGATAGTACCTCTCCTCATATGGGGAAATTATACCTCTAGGGAGAGTGACCAATTTATGCCAGCAACTGTAAATCTGAACAGACGACCAAGAACCCACAAATATTTGTGGAAAAAAATAGCAAAATGTAAAAATTAACCACACACAAATAGTAAGAAACAGTACCACACAGCACATAAAATAGAAGAAACATCTAAACAACCTTTCGATACAGAGTGTTTAGTGAGGCATTTAAAAACAACGATTTTCTCTGACAAAGAAGCAACAAAGTTTCTGAAATTTTAAAATCTCATAGCTACTTCTCCAACTCTCAGTGGATTGGCTAAGGCTATGTTTAAAAGGAGGAAAATCAACTAGAGAAACTTCCCAAAGTACAATACAGAGGGATAAAATGTATGGCACTAAAACTAAAAGGTGTGTATGGTAAATTGACTGGTTCCATTATTAGTTCTATTGGAGGGGTGGGAGTGGGGATTGAGAGAGGCAAAGGAGAAAATATTTGTTGGGCTGAAGAAAGATGACTCTTCAAATTGTATCATCCAGCAAGTATTAGGCAGTAATAATAAAAATGACACATAGACAATTACTGATAATATTTCTGAAACATGATAAAATCTATCTAAGAGGTAATGGCAATAGGACTAACATCATCGTTCTTGCCAATAGCATGGAATTTGAGAAAACTAAAGAAAAAAGTCTCTAAATTGCCCAAGTACATTTCTTCAAAAATATACATTTAACATTTACAGTGATCAATTTGGTCACAGGTACCAAAGTTAAAATTAATTATCCCTTAACAATGTAGCTCTACTAACAGCAATTTATCTTACTAGTGAGTTTACACAGATCCAAATTGTATTCATAGAATCACACTAACCTGGCTATCTAGAGTAGGCCTATACACACCTATGCAAGTTGCTGTTACCTAATAATCTCTCTTTCACTTCCTCCATTTTCTCAGGCATCCAAAAAGCTAATTACAACATCATTTCTTCCCCAGCTATTCATCTTAGATTCCCAAACTCATTTCCATGTATATCAAATTTCTCCAAGCTTGTGAGAATTTGTTTCCAGCTATAAATAAGGTAACTATAAGCTTTAGTAGTTGAGCATATTTTATGTACACCAAAATACTTTTCATTCATAGGTAACTTGTAATACTAGAGGCTGCCAAACTGGAGAAGTCCAAACAGTAAGCTTTTCTCATATTGAATAAAGATATTTTTTCTTTCTCCCACCTAAATTTATGATCTTTCTGAAAAAAACCACAAATGAGGTCTGTCACAGTTCTCCTGAAGAGAAAGACATATCTCCACATAGTCAGTCTGAAAGGAGAAAAGAACCCAAGGAGAAGATGAGAAAAGACACAAAGAAGACAGTGAAAATGAAGTCTACAAACTCCAGGTTGCCTGGAAAGAGTAGGAGGGTCTCCTGTATGAGCTCAGCGTGGGTCTGTTTTAAGCTAATTCAAAACCTTTCCAAATGAGCTTATTAGATTCTAATTTGGTGGCTCAGAACCTAATAAGAATTCAGATCAAACTGTTCTTCTTTCTCAAAGAGACAGCATTGTCAAAGAGCCAAAATTGGAGTGGGTGTTTAGGGGATTAAGTTACCCAGCTTTCCCATTATGATTCACCTCTCCACAGCATGCTCTTCCCCATCACAATAACATCTGTCATACATTTTTATTCTAATTCCTCACTACTAAGGGCAATCAGACACTAAGGAGATGCTCCTACAGAAGTGACCCCAGCAAAAATAAAAGTCAATAACATGGCCAGCTGACATAGATGATGTCAGGAAGTGTGAAATGCTGATGGCAAAGAAAAAAAGGAAAACCTGTGTAAGCCAGAAAAGTAATGATCACAGGACAGGATGAAAAATTAGGGCAATTATCTGGATAATTCAGCCTCAAAACTCTCTTCCTGATGATTGACATAAATGCGTGTTTTCTTCTCTCAGCTCCATTTTCACAGTAGATGGCACACTGGAGCTGCAATAAACAGCATTCTATTTTTTCAGTATTGATATTTATAAGAAGCTTAAAGGAAATACATCTTCTTCATTCACTTCAAGTTTTATACCTACTGTGAATAAATGTTTTAAAAGTATGATGTTATGTGACAGTATGCCTAAGAAAGAAGATAAAATTACCTTCTCGCCTGGGCTGTTTCTTGCCTGTGTTATCTGAATATTGATCCCACTTCTCCAATTCTGCTGACATCTAGAATTATGTTACCAAGAGTTATAGGTTTAAAGCCAACTTGTAGATGATGAAGTAAAATAGGACCTGGACCAATTTACCATTTCATTTATTTTTTTCAGTTGACATAAATTTACATATACTTTTCATGTGGACACATACAATTAGCAATGTTTATATTAAAGGAATGCTGGGAAATTGAAATAGTATACACATTTAGCAATCTTTAACATTATCTTCAAAATACTCATGATGTTGGTGAATTATAATCTTACTTTATCAAAATGGAGAATATGAAGAGATGAACTAGTATTTGCTAAGCATCTAATTTAGCCCTTGTTCAATCTGTCCTATTAAAATCTTTATCATTAAATCTTTATAATATACAAAAGGTACAATGATATGAATAAATGAGGCTCAACCACAAGTCAGACAGCTAATAAATGGCATGGCCAAGAGACCAAATGAGATTCATCTTTCTCTCTAGCCTACTTGTCTATTAGCAGATTAATGAGTAAAGAAAATGTGGTGAATATATGAAAGGAAATTTTATTCAATCATATATAAATGCGGAGTCAGGACATTTCCAAGAAAACTGATGCAATTGGAGATTATTGTATTGAGAAATAAGTCAGATTCAGAAAGACAAATACCACAGTATTTCTCTCAAATGTGGAAAGGGGGGAGAAAGAGCTCTTAAAGAAGGTGGAAAGATGAATAAAAAAGACAAAAATAAAATATATATAGCATGAAAGAAGAAGGAATAAACTCTGTGGGAAGGAAAGTAACCAGTAAAGGGTAGATGAAGAGGAGGACCAGGATGGTAGTGGAGAAGGGGAAAGAATGAGAACAAACTATAATGTCACATAGGTATTAAAATATCACTGTATGTTTGCTTAAAATATTGTAAAATTCTGAAATCAGACTCACTGCTACTCACATTCACTAAAGGATGTATACACGTATAGTTATCTAAGAACACATGAAGTGACATAGAAAACAATTTATTTCCCAAACAGAGAATGAAAATCTTTTAGATTCATTTTGAACAAGATAGCATCCTGACATCAGCACTGGTGACATGAATATATAAGGGGAATGTCCTTTCTTCTCTTTTCAGTTGTCAATATGTACAGACTCCAACAGACAACATTCTCAGATTTTCAATGAAAAATTTCTTCTCTTCCTAAGAGACACTACTTATCTATGACACGCAATAACTCAAAATTACCTCCAAGTGCAAATGTGAATTAAAGACCAGGAGGATAGGCAAGAGCAAGTCACTAGTGAGTAAACCTAGTCTACTGGTGAGTGTTCTCTTCCAACATGTGGTGTGGGCGGTCCTTCCGTCTATATGTTGCTTTTATTGGTTAATGAATAAAGAAACTGCTTTGGCCTATAGCCAGGCAGAACAGAGCTAGATGGAGAAAACTGAACTGAATGCTGGGAGAAAGAAGACAGAGTCAGTGAGATGCCATGTAGCCACCAGAGGGGAAAGACACAAGCTGCCAGCTGGGACCATGCCAGTAGCCCATAAGCCTCATGGTAAAATATAAAATAATGGAAATAGGTCACTTCTAGATATAAGAGCTAACTATCAATATGCTTAAGTGATTGGCCAAGCAGTGATTTAAATAATACAGTTTTCTGTGTGGTGATTTCGAGGGTCTGGGCATTCGGGAACGAGCAAGCAGCCTCCAGCTACAAACATGTGTGTGTTATCTGTAACAAGTTCTATGTTTATGTCGACACAATTATAAGATAACATATATGATAGTGATATGGTGCTTACTCACGAACTTCGAGACTAATATGGGTGAGGAGAATGAAGAGGCCCACTGAAATGAAGAGCTGGTCTCCTAGAATAAGTCCATAAAGAAAAATTTAGTTAGCTACTATATTATTTATATTTATCATTATTATGATCGAAGACAAGGCAACCAGCAGTTTAATTGAGAAACGGCTTATTTAGGTTCACATTTTGAAGGTGTGCTCCATCATTGCAGGGACAGTGTATGAGGAGGAGCATGATGCAGCCCATCAAAGTTCATTCATTGTCAGGAAACCGAAGTGAGTGCTAGTGTTTTACTTATTCAGTCTAGGAACACAGCCCCACTGCCACCGTTCATAATGGGTCTTCCCACCTTATTTTATATGATCTAGGTAATTTTCACATGTATGTGAAAAGATGTGTCTCCTAGGTGCTTTCAAATTCAGTCAAGTTGTCAAGTAAGATTAACCAGCACAGCTACTGTTAAGAAAAGTTATAGTACTTCCTACATCTTATCCCTTCCAGGACTGAAAGAGTAAAATGTAAAGTACTAAAATGTACACCTTTCACTCTATTGAGCTCTTTATGTTGGGTGCAGGCTAAATCAATATGGCATTTTATTTCCCAGACTTATTTACTGAGGCTACTGATGTGGAATTGATTCCAGATATTCTTCTGCATTGATAGGCATTTGCTCATTTTCTATTAACTATGGTCCCAACATACATTCCCAGACTGATGAATCTTATCATGACTGCTGTGCTAAGAAACCTTGCCAGCTGTCTTAGCTTTTGTTAGTTATCACTGAAATAATGCAATGCTTGATACTAAGTAATTTATAAAGCAAAATGATTCTTTTGCCTCATGGTTCTTGAAGCTGAGGAGTCCAAGAACATGTGACACCAGCAACCATTTGGTTATTGTTGAGGGTCATGTGCTGCCTTGGACCTTCCCCAAATCAATGTGCCTTACCCTCTCTGAGGAGTGGATGGTGGGTGGGGTGGAGGAGTAGGTAGAGGAAATGGGAGGAGGGGAGAGAGTGGGAACTAGTATTGGTATGTAAAATGAAAAAAATAGTTTGTTTCCTTTTTGAAAAAATAAAATAAAATATTCTTGATTATCTTAAAAAAAGAGTTAGTCCATTCCCAAAGGAAGAGCATGAAGACCCCACTACACATCTCACGGTGCACCTCACCTCTCACCATTGCCACATCGAGAAATTGAGGTATAGCATTAGATTTTTGATGGGATAAATCCATATTAAATATTTAGCAATAGCATATTCTACCATTCAAGGCACATTTACTTTTTTAAGATTTATTTATTTATTATGTATACAATAATATCTGCATGTACACCTGCCCACCAGAAGAGGACATTAGATCTCATTACAGATGGTTGTGAGCCACCATGTGGTTACTGGGAATTGAACTCAGGACCTCTGGCACATTTACTTTTTAGTTGACAAAACTAGTGAATATTTTGGGAAACATGTTGATGAATTGGATATCGTTTCCTCGTGAATCCAAAATAATTGTGGTAGGCACTCTAGTAATATGTACAATAAATGCCATGATGGAAATTATTCAGCTCCAGAATCAACAGGAAAATGAAACTTAATTTCAGTATATTACCAAAGTTTAATATCTGGATGCTTGTTCCTGAACATTATTAAGGGACTGTACTAATAGATATGGATAGGATGTCTCTCTTCATCCAACAGAAAATACAACACATTAGAAATATTGAAAGTACGACAACGTTTTGCAGTACTACAGGTCAAACTTAGGGTCCCATGAAGACACTTTCCAACACAGGATATATGACTTTAGAACGGAAAGATATTCTATGAAGCACCTAATCCACAGCCTTCTGTATCTTTCCCCATCTTGTATCAGCTAGTTGCTAAGATAACAATGAACCAAATGCTAGTGTCATCTCAGAAAATAACAAATGACATGGAATAAAATGAGGTACCTGGGGCCACTGGCAGTGGGACCTGGATCTAACCCTAATGCATAAACTGACTTGTGGAGCCCATTCTCTATGGAGAGATACCTTGCTCAGCCTCGGCACAGCGGGAAGGCCTTGGTCCTGCCTCAAGGAGGTGACAGCACAGATATAGTTGATTTCCCAAGGGCGGCCTAACCCACTTTGAGGAGCAGATGGAGGTGCGGAGAAGGTGTGGGGAGTGGAAGGAGAGGAGGGAGGGGAAACTGGGATTGGTATGTAAAATAAACAAACAAGTAAATAAATAAAATGAGGCATAATTAAGATGATGAACTACCAATGTAATTCAGACTCACCAACTATTATTTTCTGTTAAATTTACATATTCAACTCAGAACAAAACAATTACACTTACAGTGAATTTTGACTATAACTAACAATATAGACCTATAATAAACAAAATACTCAAAAAGCTTATTAAATAATGATTTTCTGCTATGTCCCTTACATGTGACAATAAGAAAAGGCAAATAAATTAACTTTCATACACTATGTTTAGACAATAGCTTACTCTGTCTTGAATTTTAGCTGATTCTAATTCTATGTAACTTGATCACAAAATCATAGTTAACTTCCCGAAGGAAATAGCTTGCCCTATTCCTAACTCTTATGATTAACTGTCTTCACAAACAAGTGGGGAATTGTCATTTTGTCAAAAACTGTAGAAGCGCTTTTAACTATAATTCATAAAACAATGCATCAAGATTGGCATTATAGTACATTAAATGCAGAATCAGCTCAGTGCTCCTCTTCTCATTGTCAAGAAAGAAATTGTGAAGATAAATGAACCCTGGGAATTTCAAGATCGGGAACGTGATGCCAGCTGGTGCATGGAGGAAACAAATTCAGACTACCTGATACTTCCTGCTGCTGCTGCCTGGAGCAGGACAGTCTGCAAGCTTGTAAAAGGACCCAATTTATCCTTGTCTTCCTTGTGGTTTAAGTGCCAAGGGAAAAAGGTCCTTAACTCTGTTGATAAACAAGAAAAAATGTGCAAACTGGCGGAAAATTTACAGCAGGCCTAATATACTTTATTTTGGGGATTGAGAAGGAATTTTGACAAGTGATTTTAACAGTTACAGTTTAGCAGATTGGAAATCTGGCCTTGTACAGTTGCTAATGTATAAAAGATAGACACGTGATTTTCCTTGTGCACTTAACCCCCTAGTTTCATAAAAGCCATGAGTCAACAGAATGATTTTAAAAAATAGGATTTCAGATGTTTGAATGAGCTTCACTGTCTTACTAAGCATTTTAATTCATTTTTGCATCTTTGCTTTTACAGTTTCTCTGAAATCCATTTGTGTGAAAATCATGCATTAACTACCTACACTGTAGTGAGTGCTATGTTGACTGTTCAAAATTCAAAGTTAAATAAGATAGGCTTCCTGCTTTAGAGTCCTAATGTTTCTAGAACATGAAGGTGCTGAAAACAAAATCAGATATATATCAGTCTGCTGCTTTACAAAGCGATGTGATGATAACAGAGAAAATATGTAGTGTGACTTTAAAAATGGCATAAAGTAGAAATGCCATTTAATCTAGGGTGGAAACCAGTATGATTTTGCAGACTACAAAGAATTGTCAGAGAAGGTTGATGATTCAGATGTACAAGAGTGGGAATAATACATAAAACTTTAATTTAATCATGATCATTCTGCAAGCTACATTCTGCTCCTCTCTGATGTGATTTCTCTCTTGGAGATCTGCTCCACTGCCATGACCTCAACCATCACCACCATCTCAAGGATTATAAATTAACCTTATTGTCACAGATTATAACCAACAGTCTGTGACAGACTATTTGGTAGTAATTGCTAAAAGAAAGAGGTTTATTTTGGCTCACAGCTTTGGATACAGGAAAATCCTGGCTTGAGGTTGAAGGTAAAGTCCCCATGCTGCATCATAATAACATGAAAAGGGCTGCGGTAAGCAGGCTTGTACTCAAGAGGCAGAACTTACAAGAGGCAACTTTTTTGTAACAATCTACTCACATAGCAGCTAATCTAGTCCTGTGACACCAAGAACTCACTCCTCTCTAGAATTAAAGCACTCACATAAGAGAGGCATTACTACCTCATAAAGTTCTCATCTGCCAACACAGCAGCAAAAATCAAATTTCAATCTATGAAAGGAGGCAAAGCACACTCCAATTACAGCACTTATTCTCTGCCTTATGTTTAAACAGTTCTACTAAGATGTCCTACCATTATTTCAGATCTAGCATAATACAAAAATTACCACCTGAATCCCCCAAGACAGCTCTTGCCTACTCTATTTTTTGCTATGACATTTTTAAATTCATTCAAATGTAAAACTCTGGTGTTACCTTTGACACTGTTTCCTTTTATACAATGAAAAAAATATCACCAAATTTCCACAAATCCTCTGAAATCAGTGAACTTTTCCCTTTTCACTCTGCCATTCAGCTGCAGCATAAATAATATAGTTATCGTGCAATAGCACCCTTTAAGTTGGTGTTCAGTTCTGTAACTCTCCAATCTCCTTGTGCAAATAAAAGGCCTCTTTTTTGTTAAAGGGAGATTGTTACTAAATAAATGTATGCTAAGATAATTTTCCTGAATCATCAATTTCATAGCAATTCTGTTCATCCAGTTAGTCTCTGAAAATTCATTGTCCAGTTTCGTAAACATGAAGCGAAAGTCCTTAATCAGACATTAATAATTCCCCTTTGTTGTCAAATTAATTGTCAAGATAATTTGTTGTCAAATTGTCAAGATATTTTTTCTTCATTTTTCCTCCTGAAGTACCCTACACGCCCCTCCTATATGTCCTATATATATGCCCTATATATACCCTATATGCCCCTCCTGATACCATTCCCTTTATTACCCAGCCTACGCTATCTCTTTCCATAGGCTTCCTGGCTCATTCGCATCCTTTAAGTTGCTATAATTCACATTCAGAGTTTATATAATGCTCTTTTCTATTGTTTTAAATATGCGTACTGCTGTAGAAATCCTTAGGTTGGTATGAAATTAATAGTATTCTAATCAAATTTTCTCCAAAAACTAGTTAGCAAATAACAATTTCAAATGGTTCAATCATGATAGTGTCATTTTATTATCCACCAGGGTTCCTAGACTGCATGTTACATAATAGAGAACCAATATTCTTTTATATCCTTATCTGTAAACTGAGAAAGTGAATGAGAAAGTAGTAATTTCCTAGGGGAGAGACAGCAGTCTCCCTCCAACCTGCAAGTCCTTCATCACTTCCCAGTTTAGATTTAGTCCCATTAGCAGTTCCATACTGAAAACACCATTTTCTGCTTCACTTAGGATAAGCTGGCCCATTTGGCTAGGAAGTTTCAATCATAACTCTCTGGCTAACATAATAGGTTCTGAAATAGTTTCCAAGGGTTGCTATAATGAGGTACCAAAAACTTACTTATAGTAACAGAAATCTATTATTTTAAAATACTGAATTTGTAAGTCTGAACTCAAAGTGTCAGGGATCATACTCAGTGAGATTCTTCAGTGAATAATTCCTTGCCCCTTCTTAGTTTCCAGGGGTGACTGTCAACCCTTGTGATCCTTGACTTTAATGTGCAGCACTTCAAAAATTGCCATATCATCGTATGCTATGCATTCGCCACTCGTGTTTCTGTGTCCAACTCTCTTCTCTGCACAATGGATTAAAGATACATATGGTATTATAACCTCATATCGGGTGATTAAATCTGCAATAACCCTGTTTCCAAATAAAACTATATTCTGAGGGGCCTCAACGCATCTTTTAGACATCAAAAACTTCAACTAGTAACAGATTCCTTCTTGAAAATTGAAGTTTAAACTGAAAAGCCTCTCTGATGATAGTTGGGCTAGACACCAATCTATGTATAGCAGAATATCATTAAGAATACATTCACTGACATTTTTAGCAGTCATGTTTGAATCTATCCTGAGTCTTTGGGCTATCCCACCTCTGGGTCCTGGCCCTCAGTCGTGAACTACCTCTTATGGCATGGGTCTTAAGTCATTGATTGGTCGCTTCCCTTTGCCCTAGCACATCTTGTAGATAGGACAAATTGCAGATCAAAGGTTTTGGGGATGAGTTGTTGTCCCAATCTCTCCATTGAAAGTCTTGCCAGGTTACAGGAGATGGTTGGTTCGGGCTTAATATCCCCCTTTGCTAGGAGTCTTAGCTAGGATCACCATCACAAATTCCTAGGACTTTCCGTTGCACAAGGTTTATAGTGCATCCCAGGGATGTCCCTGATTCCAGTTGTCTCTCTCCCTCCATCTTCCCCCATTTCCTCCTGTTCCCATATTTACCCAATCCTTTCAGATCTCTCTCCCATCCAACAATGATGTCTATTCTATTTTCCCTTCACAGCAAGATTCATGCATTTCACACCCCCTTAAGCCCTCCTTGTTACTTAGCTTCTCTAAGTCTGTGGACTGTACCATAGTTAGCCTTTATTTTACAGCTAACATCCACTTTTAAGTGAGTACATACCATATTTGTCTTTTTGGGTCTGGGTTACCTCACTCAGGATAATCTTTTTCAGTTACACCCATTTGCCAGCAAATTTCATGATGTCTTTGTTTTTAACAGCTGAGTAATACTCCATTGTGTAAATGTAGCATGTTTTCCTTTTATCCATTCTTCAGTTGAGAGACATCTAGGTTGCTTCCAGTTTCTGGATACTACAAATAAAGCTGCTGTAAACATAGTTGAACAAATGTCCTTGTGGAATGCTAGAGTGTCCTTTGGGTATATGACCAGGAGTGGTATTAGCTGGGTCTTGAGTAGATTCATTCCCAATTTTCTGAGAAACCACCATATTGATTTTAAAGTGACTGTACAAGTTTGCACTCCTACTAGCAGTGGAGGAGTATTCCCTTTGATCTACATCCTTGTCAGTATGAGCTGTTACTTGTGGGGATTTTTTATCCATTCTGACAGTCATTTTAATTTGCATTTTTCTGATATCTAAGGATGTTAAACATTTCTTTAAATGATTCTCACTGATTTGAGATTCCTTTATTGAGGATTCTCCATTTATATCTACAACCCATTATTCAATTGGATTATTTTGTTTTTTGATGTCTGGTTTCTTGAGTTCTTTATATATTTTGGAGATCATCCCTCACTTGAATGTGGGGTTGGTGAAGATCTTTGCCCATTCTGTAGGCTGCCATTTTGACAGTGTCCTTTGCCTTGCAAAGATTTTCAGTTTCATACAACACATTCTTAAACTGATACTTTAAAATAAATAATACCCTAACCAATATTAATTAAAGAAAATATAAAGTAGAATACAAAGCAAAACATTAAAGTTAGTAAAACTTTTTATTTTGTATTTTTAAATACTTTTTCTTTTTATTTATGTTATCTACTTACGGGAAGTAAGTGTGGGGGGTGGGGAGGGTACCAGCTTTCTAATCCCCTATATTGATTCTTATATTCACAAACAAGTACAATCCAACAAATGTACACCTGTCATAAATATTTGGTGATACAACAACATTATATTGAAATATATGTCAGGATGTTTTAAAGGAAAAAAGCAAAACCAAAAATGAAAAATTATAAATTTCAGCTCTTGCAGAAGTTTAGTAGAGAGTTATAAGAGTAAGAATTTGAAAAATAAAGGAAGTGTCACATACCTGATGAATTGCAATATTTGTGATACCCAACAAGCAAAAAAAATGTAGCATGGTAGACCAGCAAGATGGCTTAATGGATAAACCGTAAGCCTCAATGTGTAAGCCTTAACTCAAACCTGAAGACATGAGTTCAATCCTCGGACTCGGGTGGTAGAAGAAGACAACCAACTACCACCAGCTGCTCTCTAACTTCCCCACCACACACACACACACTGCTGTGCTGCTTGTGCTTACATGTGAGCACACACACAGGCACACACATGATAGACAGACAAACAGATAGATAGAGACAGACAAGCAGACAGATAAATAGATAAATGTAACATCAACACAGCCCCAAATTACAAAAGAAATCTGATTTTAGAAACACAAAGAAAACTAGCAAGTTAAGAACTATATAAAACACAATTAAGCTTATTAAAGTGTGTTAAAAAAACAAGAATAATAATAAATGGAAAAATTCAAATCAATAGAAAATTGGAGTGTTTAAATGAGATCATTAACAAAAATCCCTTATTAGATAACCAACCTGTAATATTTTGATATTTCATATATTCATGTATATTTTAATAAGTTTAAGATAAATAAAAAGATTCCACAGGCAAAACTTTGTGCAAAACCACAGGAAGATAATTTCAAAAGTTAATGGCAGATCACTACTTTCAGGTTGATGTACTATACTCACTAAGTGTGAGGAAGTTTAAATTGGAATAGGGCTAGGGTTAAGAAAGAGGGAGGAATGAAGGGATGATTGATCAAAATAAGAATGTATGAACACCTCGCACTGAATCTTACTACTTCATAAGCTAACTACAAAATATTGTTTTAAAAAGAATTTAAAAAGAGGTATCCTGCATGGATGTATAATAGTCCTCCCAGAAACCATGAGATTTTAAAGAAAATCCCAGTGCCATGTGTGGGATACTCAACTAATGAATTATTGGCCAAAGAAGCTTCCAAAACTATACAGCGTGTAGTCACTGCTCTTGGTTACTCACTGTAACTAGATGGTAAAGCCCTATTGCTTAAGATGCCACAACACATAGAGACAGGACACAGAGAAATAAAACTGGATCTGAGCTGGAACCTTCTTCTCTTCTGGCTAGCATTCATAGTGCCGCAAGACTACTGGGAAAGAAAATTCAACAGCAGTATTCCCGAGCTATGGCTCCTGTATGCTACAGTACTGGCCTGCCAGGCAAGATTGGCCCACTGTAGCATCAGTTTTGGGGGAAAACAAACCTCTTACTTATTTTGTTCAAGACCAGCCCCCATAAAATAGAATAAATGCTTGGCATTGTAAACCTGATCAGAAGCCTATGGTTGCCATTCATGGGTCATAAAGGGCCCTAATTCTGTTGTTTTGCTAAATGGACATATAGTCAAATTACCTTTTAAGTATTTATGTTTCTACCCATAGACTAATGCTACTCTCCTTAGTCAGAGAAGCTTCTTTTAGCAGTAGGCAATGGTTAACAGAGACTCATCACTTGTCTAGATGCTGAAAAACATTGAGTTCTTAGACTTAAATGGAGCATCTTTATCACCCTTGAAGGTTCAGGTACATAATGGAAGAGAGGGCAGAAGATTGTAAGAGCTGGAGAATGGAGAGACCCGCTATACAATGTTGTCCTCTGTACATGCCACAGCTGTTATAATCATGAACACATAACAGTTGTAACCACCTGGCAGGACCTTCACAGAAAAAAAAGAATGAAAATTACAAGTGGAGACTATTTGAAAAGAAGAGATTCAATAGGAGTGGAAGGACAGTAAGAGGGTAATTAAGTTTCTTAACTGTAATACTCTGTATACCTGTATGAATTATCAAAGAAAGAGAAAGGGGGCAGAATCTAAAGGTTACTGTGTTAAACCATAGGAGATTTAAAAATTTTTTACTGTCAGGTCAAATTCCTGATAGTGTGTGTCTTATATATACAAAGCATGGGTACAATCCCTAGCATCACAAACAAGGTGCTAAAAAGTTAAAACTATTTTTATGAACTTCTGCACATCTATATGTTGACAGGTTTCTGTCCCACCTGGTCCCACAGGCATTCAGTCCCAAAGAAACACATAGAGGCCTACATTAATTATAAACTGGTTGGCCTATTAGCTCAGGCTTTCTTACTAACTAACTCTTCCATTAATTAATTAATAATTACACCATAATTCTTGTCTGTGTTAGCCACATGGCTACATTTTATCAGTGAGGCACTCTCATCTTGCTTCCTTTGTATCTTGGTGACGACTGCAGTCTTTCCTCTAACCAGAATTCTCCTGTTCTGCTCGCCCTGCCTATACTTTCTTCCTGGCTACTGGCCAGTCAGCATTTTATTAAACCAAAACAAGTGACAAATCTTTACAGGGTACAAGACCATTGTCTCACAGTATCTATAGATGGGGTACAACCAAAAGATTGGTTTTATTGTCATTTCTGTCTGGAAAGTGAAATTTTAAAAATACTTTCTTTTCTAAGATTAATTCAAAAACTATTTTAAAATATTTTTCATTGACTAACAATCAGATAATTCATAGGAAATATTGCATTACCAGCCAAATGATACTCGGAAGACTTGTCACTGCCTTTTATAAGGTTTTTTTAAAAGTAAAAATGCTTAAAATAGCATCACTCCTAAGTGCTTTAAATAGTAGACAAAATAATTACAACAATAAAGTTAAACATCCAATTACAGAAAATGAAAAGAAAATTATCAGGACATAGATGATTTCAACAACACTAGCAACCCACTTGATCTGATTGGTGTTTATAGGACTTTTTTTTCAAATGCATGCCAGGAAAGACCATCTTCTAGACCATAAAATAAAACTTAATGGATTTAAAGGAATTGAAACTATGCAAGCAAAATCCTCTGAGAACAAAAGAATTGAACTATATATAGAACACCATCTAGTTCCTGCTTATTTCTTCAAAACGGTTCATTAAAATTATATATTTCTGCAGCTATAGAAACCAGAAAAGACCAAACAAATTGTAGAAGCTGAAAAGTAAATGAACCATCAGTTCATGGTGTACCAAAATTGGGAACAGTGATCCCTAGAAAAAGCACAGGAGAAATCTTATCTCATAGAAAGATTAAGATGTTCTTTTACTTCCTTCTGAAGACACAGTGCAGCTAAAACAAGAAGATAAAGTCAAATGCAGTAACACAAATGAAGCTGCCCCTTTCATTCCCTAAAGTCAAGGTAACTGCCCCGCTAACAGTGAAACAACACTAGCATATGTTTTCTGCAAAGGAAAAGACCCAGGTTATTTGAGTTTTTCCATTTCAGACAGAATTAAAAGAGAGTACCATGCAAATGAGAGGCTTCATTGGAAAAAAGTTGAAAGGCTGAGTGTTAAGATTTCTAATCTTTCTCCACTAAATTCTCAAAATGTAGTGGCCAGACTTACACACTCCAGAGAGAAAATGTGAATAACACCTTTCCACAAAATTTGACTCACTGAAAACTATTTTTCTTTAATTGACATGATAGAGTCTGTTTGCAAGTATGTCTGTCCAGAAGCTACTATTAACAAGCCTTGAAATCAAGTTGTCAGTGAGATTTTTTTCCAGTAAAAACAAAATCTCAGATGAACAACCCCTTGCTAATATGGAGCTCATACGCTCACCTAGACATTCTAAAAAAATGGAAGAAGTAGAGCACATATACCAAAGGAAACATAAATAAAAGTCTTATTTACCTGAAGAGGAAATGAGAAGATTGTGCTTCCATGAAAGAACAGAGGTATACTATGTAAAGAATGATTAAAAAATTAAAGAGCTCTTGTAAATAAAGGAGAGATAATATATAGATTCACAATTTTTGCAGAAGAATTAAAAATATTGGTGTGGATATTTTAAAAGAATCAAAGTAAAAGGTGGAAAAGAAAATTATAGTGCTCTTCCAAGAATGCTGGCATTCTAAAAGACAGAAAGAAAGAAGAGAAAATAGAGAGAAAAAACTATTTAAAACATTATCCAAAAATATTTTCTATATGGCTAGAAAGATGCCTTGTGGTTAAGAGCAGTGACTGCTTGACTGGAGGACCCAGGTTCAATTCCCAGCACCCACAGGCAGGTCACAATCATGTGTAGCTCTAATCCCAGGAGATCTGATGTTTTCTGAACTCTGAAGCCACAGGAATGCACAAGGTACACAAAGATACTTGCAGGCTAATCACCCATACACATAAAATAAAAAAATCAATTATTTCCTATAACAAAAGAACCTGTGTTTCTAGATAGAAATAACCTATTAATAGATAAAATAGATTTCCCCAATTCACATAAAAATAAAATAGAAACACTAAAGAGAAAATTCTTAAAGTTTTCAGACAGGAAAAGTAGATTTCATTTGAAATGAAAATGACTTCAGATTTCCTAGCAGTGTTACTGGAAATTAAAAGGCAATGAAGTGGGGTACTGTCTTTTAAATTCTAAAGAATGACCTCTAACCCACATTTAACTTTTGTCTTTACTTTTGAAAGCTTAATGCATGTATATAATTAAATATTGTCAATACCTAACCCTTTCAAATTTTCTGCATCCCCTCCAACATGTCCCCTCTCAACTTCATGTCTTTTTTGTCTATAAACTACAATCAATTAAAGTTGCCCATATGTTCATGAGTGTGGGGCCATCTGCTGGAGCATGGGAGATGGGAGTGCTACCAGTGGGCTTGTTGTCAATAAGGAATAATTCTCACTCTTCCCCAGCAACTATCCACTGCCAATTGATACTGTAACCCTGCTCTAAACCTTATATCCATACCTGGGGAAATTAAAGTGTATAAATAACATCTAAAACATCATGTCTGAGAAACTTTTTATATAAAAGTAATTAAGGGAATCAGTCTAATAATGAGAGTACACAGAGAGAGAAAAGCGTACGATACAGCACGCTAAGCTCCAACAGGAAGAAATGATGGAGAAAGATGAAACTCCCCAGAGGAAGGTGGGGTGACTACTTACAACAAGTTAGACAACTGCCAAGCCAGGAAGACAAAAACTTTTCAAAGGACCAAATAAGTGATTTTCCAAGAAGAAACCAAGTATTCAATGTACGTGGTCTATACTGAGAAGTTTTTGAAGTTAAACTGGGGATAAGAACATAGGAAAATTAAGCAAATATTAAAAACAAGATAATTATTAGCTCCAAAGAAAATTAGAGGGTTTTCTAGAAATGAAAGCAGAACAATCAGCTATGAATAACCATTCCTTGGTTTACAACCTTGGCTGAATATTAGAATTGCCTAAGAAACTTTTTAAAAATCCAGATGCCCAAGCCACACAAGGATCATCACACTGGAAACAGCATTGGTATTTTTAAGCATCCCAGGTGTTATAAATGGGCAGGCAGCATGACACTGGTTATTTGGAATATGCTGAATATTGATGTAAGCACAACTGTAACAAATTAGAAGCTTAGAGAGTAGAAAAGTGTGTAGTGGCTGGGCATTGAGACAAAAAACTAAGTCGTTACTTTTGTGATAGGAAATCAGTTTGAAGCACCCCAAGCTGAGCCTTTGAGATGCGGACAGATCAAAAGGTTTAGATTCACCTAAAATAATTGAGTTTGGTTGCCCAGGAAAAACAGAAAACAGAATTCTCATTATTTCTTACAACATTCCTTGTAGAAATGCTTGACTCTACACTGTTTACATGTATGACTAACTTTTAAAAGGGAAATTAAAATACAAATTAAAAACTAAAATACTATAGAAATTAACCTATTTTTAAAACTAATTAAGAAAACTTTGGACTGAGCAACAGAACACAAATAGACATATGCATATAGAGACATACACATACATACATACATACAGTCCACACATTCAGACCATTAAGTGACACATAAGTGATAGGTGACATCAAATAAAATTGCAAAAAACATTATATAATACTTTATATTTAATAAGTCAGATGATCTGAATGATCTCCTAAACCATACAATAAGTAAGCTACCCAAATTGAATAAAGATGGGGTTTTAAAAGCCTGACAACCATAAAAGAAATTTAAGAGTCCTATTCAAATCAAATAAAATGAAGGCAGTCTCTATCCCAGCAATGGCATTTTCATATCTTTATCCTGGAAAAGTATTTAAACAAATATGAATGTTCAAAGACATTCATTGTGTGCAACAAAGAACTTCCAAAATGCCATTAAATCTGTTTTGTGTTGTTCATCTACTACTTCATCAAGGCACTTTTTTCTTTTTCTTTTTTCACTTTACAGGTCTTTCTCATACATATCACGGTTTTCAGTTTGTATTTTTATGGGATTTCTGTTTGTGTAAACATGTGTCTCTGCATCTATATGTGCTTCTTGTGCTTTTCCTTTGGCTCTTTTTCTTGTTTTGTTTTTTCCTAGTCTATTTTTTTTTCATTTGTTTGCTATATCTTATTCTTTTTTATATTTTACATATTTGTTTGTTTTCTAATGAGAAGGAGAAAGAGGGGTATGAATTTAAATGGAAGACGAGGTAGGGATGATCTGGAAGGAGTTGGGGCAGGGGAAATGGTAATCAGAATATATTGTCTGAAAAAATCTATTTTTCTTTTTCATTTATTTTTCTATCACATATTGCATCCTGACCACAGTTTCTTCTCCCTCCACTCTTCCCAGTCTCACCCCACATTTCCTCTCTCCTCCTCCTTTCCCTTCAGAAAAAGGCAGGCCTCCCAGGGATATCAACCCAATATGGCCTAAGAAGAAAGGACTAGGCACAAACCCTCTTATCAAGGCTGGACAAGGAAAACCAGCAGGAGAAAAAGGGTCCCAAGAGCAGGCAAAAGAGTCAGAGACAGCCCTCACTGTCACTGCTAGGAGTACCACAAGAATGTTAAGCTACACAGTCATAACATATATGCAGAAGACTTAGCTCAAACCCATTCAGGCTGCTTGATTGTACCCTCAGTCTCCATGAGCCTCTATGAACTCTGCTTAACTGATCCTATTTTAACAGGCTTCTATGAGGCCTGCTTAACTGGGCCATATTCTTGTGTTATCCTCAAGTCCTTTGGTTCCTGCAGTTCTTCCTCATCCTCTTCTACAGGTCTCCCTGAGCACCACCAAATGTTTGGCTATGGGTCTCTGCATCTGCTCCCATCAGTTGCTGGATGGAGCCCCTCTGATGATGATTGTGCTAGGTTCCAATATAGAAGAATATCATTGGGAATTATTTCATTGACTGTTTTTGTTGCTGTTGTTGTTGTTGCTGACTGTTGTTTGCATTTTTGTCAGTTGTGTTTAGTTCTACCCTAGGTCTCTGGGCTATCCAGGCTGTGTCAGGCATGACCTCCCTCTTGTGGCCTGGGTCTCAAGCTGGACCAGTCATTGGGTGGATACTCCCACAAATTATGTGCCACCTTTCCCCCAGCACATCAGTTAGGACAAATTGTAGTTCGAAGGCTTTGTGGATTGGTTGGTGTCCCAATCCCTCCACTAGAAGTCTTGCCTGGTTACAGAATATGGCCAGTTCAGGGTATGTATCCCCCATTACTAGGAGTCTTCCATGGGGTCACACACATTGATTCCTGGGTTGTTCATTGCACTAGGTTTCTACCTCATTCCTGAAATGCCCCATAGTTCTAGCCATTTACTCTCTCCCTCTATCCTCTCACCTGATCCCCTGTGTTCCCATCCCCACTCACTCCCAGTCCACCTGCAAAACCTATTCTATTTCTCCTTCCCAGGTAGATCCATGAGCACTCCTTGTTACTTAGCCTCCCTGGGTCTGTGGATTATAGCATAGTTATTCTTTACATAAGTAATGTCTACTTATAAGTGACCACATACAAAATATATTTTCAATAAAAGAAAAATAAAAAAGAGAAAAAGATGTTCACTTTAATATTATTCATTAGAGTAGAAAGTATGAAACAATATAAACGTCTATCAATATGAGAATGATCAACTATATTATGTTGAGACTGTTTATTGAAATACAAGACAGCAGGTTCTAAAGTAAAGTGGACGTTAGTGAAAAGATATTGTTACCTTACAAATATTTGTTGCCTAATGAGAGCCTTTGGGGTCCAGCTCTAAGACTCTCTTCAAGGTTCAGAATGGAGCCAACAGCAAGTGAAAAGGACTTTTTCTGAGAGTGAACAAACTCTCTCATATGTGCTTTTTTGAATCAGTCTCTTTATTGTTCTGTTTCTATTCTAATTCTAATTCCTCCTAGCTTCTTCTTTTAGCTTCTTCTTCTCCAGCCTAAAAATTCTTCTCCTTACAGGAACCTTGAAATGATAAAATAAATAAGTAAATAAAAGTGTTACCCCTCATTGGTCAAATGCACATTCCTAGGGTAAGCAATTAGAAGCTGAGCTGTTGCCATGGCAACAGAAGAGTCCAAGGGTTACAGGAATAAGACCATGACCAGAGGGCAGGCATACAGTGCCTAGTGAGATAAGCTTTTAGACATAGGTCTATTGTTAAAAGGTTTGGCAAGCAAAGAATTGGCATGCTTTTCTTGGGGTGCTTTTTGTAGCAACCTGGTTAGACATCTGTGACTCTGACCCTATACATAGCTGAAAAGTTTTAAACGTAAGAACTATTTACAAAAAGGCTTTAGTCGAGTTTGAATTTGCTTTGAGGTGAAAATAAGCTAATTGTGTGCAGTAGTCTAAGCAAAAGAACAAAGCAGGCTTTTAAGGGTCTACAGTCCTTGTGAGACAAATAGATCTAGTTATGAAGCAGGTCCCAGCATATATTCTATACACCAAAATTAAATAATTAAATGAAAAGCCATCTTCCCAACCACCAACAGATATATGTGCCCATAAGATTAAGATGTAATCATAATATTAGCTATACACATTACATAAAAATTCATGGTAATGGGAAAATATTATAGCTATTATTGCATAAGAGTAATTACAGATGAAAGCAACAGTTTTCAGAGTCAGTGGTCCATAAACCTTTGCTGATGGGCTACCCCATCAGGGACTACTTCCTCCAGTGGGTAGACATCTGATTTATCAATTGCTATAAGCTGTAATTGTGTCTTGGCCCACAATAGCTCATGACAACTGCTCCTGACAGTTGCTCAAGTGGCATAGTTTAAAACCGATATTTTTATACTTGTTTAAGCATTATTAAATTACATTAAAATAATTAAATGCATGCATATTAAGAACTTAATAATGACAAAGTAAAAATTGTTGTGATGTTTTAGGAGAAAAAAGCAATTGAAAAACATCCTTGGAAATATCTGTATGGGCTGGTTTTATGTGTCAACTAGAAACAAGTATCCATTGAGGATACGTCTCCATGAGATCCAGCTGTAAGGCATTTTTTTCAATTAGTGATAAGTGAAAAATGGCCCAGCCTATCGTGGGTGGTGTCTTCCCTGGGTTGGCGGTCATGGGTTCCATAAGAAAAGCAAGCTGAGAAAATCAGAGGAAGCAAGCCAGTAAGTAGCACTTCTCCATGGCGTCTGCATCAGCTCCTGCCTTCAGGTTCCAGACCTGCTTAAGTTCCTGTTCTGACTTCTTCCAATGATGGACTATGATCTAGAAGTGTAAGCCAGATAAACCCTTTCCTTCCCAATTTGTTTTTTGTTCATGGTGTTTCACCGCAGCAATATAAACCTTAACTAAGACAACATTTCAGTGTGAGTTAAGGAGAATGCTCAGTGAGAAGGTGTTTGTTATGCAAGTATAAGGACCGACCTAAGTTCAGATTCCTAGTACTCACATAAAAATAGGGCATGATGGCATGTATCTGTAACCCCCAATAACGAGGGTAGCAGAGAAAGAGCAGCCAGGAATTCACTAGCCAGTAAGTTTAGCCAAAACAGTGAGTTACACATCCATTGAGAAATCCTGTCAGAAAAAAATAGGTCATCAGTGATAGAGGAAGACACTGGATAAAGATCTCTGGCCTCCACATGGGCATGCATGAAGGGGCATACCTCCAAACAAACATGTGTGGGTACCCACACACACACATATCAAAGGAACCTTTGTGATAGAATTAATTGATTAAAATGTAAAAATTATGTACAGATATGGATTGAGCCTGAAACAAAGAAATTTTGACAAAGAAAATTGTAACTTTGTTTTTGTATTAAGATTGTATGGTCTCATGTATTTAAGATATATTTTAATTAAATAAAAAACTCAAAAAAAGTCAAGAAAAAAAATGACCCAGTTATAAAATAGGTTAAGTATATGAACAGAGTTTCTTCAATAGAAGAAATAAAAGTGACTAAGAAACACCTCAAAATGTGTTTATCATTCTTAACAATTAGGGAAATGCAGACTAAAACAATATTGAAATTTCATCTTACACTAGTCAACGATGATTAGATCAACAAAACAGGTGGCAAGGATTTGGAGAAAGAAGAACTCTCAATCACTGTCAGTGGAAATGTAAATTGGTATAGAGAACCCTCAAAAAGCTAAAAATAGATCTATTGATCATGTGATCAAGCTATACCACTCCTTAGCATATGCCTAAAGGACTTGACATCCTATTCCAAAGATTTTGCTCAGCCAAGTTCATCGCTTACCTACTCACAATAGCTAGGAAATGGAACCAACCTAAATGTTCTTCAACAGATTAATGAGTAATGAAAGCGTGGTCCATACAGAATACTATTCAGCAGCAAAGAAAAATGAAAACATGAAATGTGCAGGAAAATGAATGGAATATTGTGTGACGTAACCCAGAACCAGAAAGACAAATACCACATGTTCATGTTCATCTGTTTTTCCTAACTCAAATCTTCAGATGTAAGTACATAACCTGCAATAACCACAGAAATCAGAAAAGTATAAAGAGACCAAAGCTGGAGGGGGTTTATTGAGGGATAGACTAGTGGGATACAGGAAATATGAAGTAGACAACAGAATAGCCAGAAGGGGGCTCCACTGAGGAGAAAGGAGGGAAGTCAATATGGAAGATAGAGGGGAGTATGAAAGCTAAGTAACACCAAGGTTATTTGATAAAGCCACAAGGAATCATGTTTTATTTTTAACTTAAAATAATACTATATATAATGTATCATATATAAACACATATACTCATATATGCTTTATTTTACCTAAAATAAATATAATTATAATTATATATTCACCTAAAATAATTATATATGTTATTTTATGTAAATATATTATATATAAATAATAAAATTTATATATAATATATAAATATTAAAATACATGTAATTTTAAGTAAAATAAAGTATATATAAATACTTATGCATATATATACTTAAAAGAAGTATATGTGTGTATATATATGTATATATATATATTTAAGGAATGCACACACATTTAAGGAAAGCATGCCACTTGGACTAGTCTGACAATACTCCCCACAAGAACCATAGGATATCTAACAAAAGTCCCAGTTTCAGGCATGAGAAAACTTCATTTGAGTTTGGTCAGGGTAGTCCTAGTGATTTCTAAAACAATATAGGCTATTACTGTTGTCCTTGGTTTTCAGTCAGAGGTTGATGATCAGTCACTATTGCTGAAGACAGTGTACACTTTAAACACAGGGTTTAGATCATTCAAACTGGATCCAATATGAAAGACTTCTTGCAGTAGTCTAGCTTCCATAGTTTCAAAGAGGAGTGTGTAACCTGGCAAGAGAGGAAAGCAGTCAATAATCATCTTCAGCTGTGATGTCTATGAGTCACAATAATGGTCAGTGTGGCAAGATATTCCTAAAGATACAATAGTGGCAACTCATATGTTGGTAGTAACCAACAGTGGTCTAATTAAACTTAATGCCTGACAATAGGAGAGAAATCATGCCTGGTACTAGAAACTTAGCCAACTACTTGGAGACAGTCAGGTCATGGGTCTTAGAAGAGAACCTCTGACTGCCACTTTACTAGACAAACATAACCCCTAACTAGATTTGAAAACATATCCTTACACCCTCAGATAAAAGTAGCTCTCACCCTCAATCAAAGAAGCTTATCTTTATTACAAATGGAAACCATTAAAGAAAACCACAACTGGATTCAATTCAGAAATCAATGAATTATGGGGAGCCCAGCACAAATAGATACATCTACAACACAACTCCTGTATTCAAGTCTCAGGAAAGATTGCTGAAGAGGTGGCAGAAAGATTGTAAGAGCCAGAGGATCAGGAAGTCTAATATGACACTGTATTTCCTAGAAATGGCTATCTAAAAAGACCCAAATTTAATTTAATTTAAGTGTAATTAAATTAAAAAGTCAAAAGCCAAAAAAATATCTAAGTTTTCTATGAAGCTGAGTTTACATGACTGACTCAACTCACTGAGACTCTTGAATACACTAAATCTGGTACAATTGTAGACGTGAAAAGGAGTGACAAACAAATCCTCTTCCATTCAAACTGTATCAGATGCATAACCAATACAAAGTATAAAGCTTCTCTTTGGACTATTTAAAACTTAAGTTTAACTATCTCTGTCCACAAATGCTGACAATATAATGAGCCCTGCCCCTGCCCTAAGGCTATTTCTGGATCCAAGAAAACATCTTGAAACTAAATAAGATGATTTTTAAAAAGGCCAAATAAATAGCTTACTGTCTGAAAACAGAGAATATGAAATTGTTTACAAACCATTTTTCATCTATCTTGACATTAAACAAATCATCCGATCTACATTTGTAAAATGTTGCAAATCAAAGCATGGGTTGTAGTGTAAAATACTTTGACTTTGCGGCAATCTCGGAGAAAGACCGATTTGGTAGAATCCTGACATTACCATCCTAAAAAGTCCAGCTTTAAATAGTAAATTACATATGTTTAGATATGTTTTAGATATGTTGTTTTTTAAACATGGAAAATGAATTAAATATGAAACTTTAGGAAGAAAATTTAGTGATGATGACATCTGTTTTTGCCCTCTTACCAATTTAGTGATTTTCCTTTCATTTTCCTAGTTTCTTTTATACAAGAAACTTTGATATTGACTTATTTTAATAAAATTCAGAGAGCAAAAAGATTCTACATGAAATACTGTCAGATACCTCTATACCCCTAACTTAAATATCCTTATTGTTCAACATAAATATTACTTGATCTTTCCATGATAACAAATTAGACAGCAAAAGTACTTAAAGCTGCACGCTAATATTTTTACATTCTGCAGACTCCAAGGAAACATCATTCTAAGTACTGCAGTAATGGGTGGAGCTTACAGTGAGGGAATAGTAAGATTTCTTCCTTGATTCTCCCTTCTATCACTGAGATCACCTACCCTCTCCTTAAGAGTCTCTCAGCCTTCAAGATAGATAGTGACCTTATCCTATGGAAATTTATGGTACTCTAGAGCAGCACCATGGCACAGGACCAAGGCATACTAGATCTCTGGCCTCTACTGACAATATTGTATTTCAGTTGCTCCCATTGTCATGAGATCAGTTTTTTTCTGTGCCCTCTTAAGAGGAAAAAGGTTTATATGAGCTAAAGAAAAACCAGAGTATCTGTCAATATCTTTGATATAAGTTCCTAAATTTAATAGACCAGTTTAGATCTCTATTCCATTTGCTTTAGACAATTTTTAAACTCTACTTTAGACAGTTTCATAGCTTCTCCAAATCTCAGTTTGATTATCTTTAACATTTAGAAAAATAAATTCTACAATATAAAGAATATAGTGCAGAGTAGATGTTGAATAAATGCCAGTCTCTATCACTCGTATTTTGTTGGAAATCTAGGGGCTGGAGAGATGGTTCAGGATTTAAAAAAACTGGCTGCTTTTGCAAAAGACCCAGGTTAGATTCTCAGCACCAAGAATGGCAGCTCAAAAGTAACTGGGTCTCTAGTTCCAGGCCTTCTTCTGGACTCTGCAGACACTGCATGTATGTTGTGCACAGACATAGTCAAGTAAGACACCCAGACACATACAATAAAATAATCATTTTAAATAACTGGAAGTATACCTAGCTTTTACAATTCTATTTGTTACACTGAGCTCCCACTCCTGTAGATTTAAGTAGCAGCTTCTGCCCACTCGTACAACTGACTTTGATATATTGATCTCCAAGTTATACTTGCCGCTGGTGAGACAGTGAATTGGTACATTTTCCATCCAGATGTACCCTCAAGATATCATTCTGGCTCCACAGCTACATGAAGCAGCAGAAGAAAGATAAGGAAGAGTATTGGGGTAAAGAGAACAGTGTCACAGTGTCGGAGAAGGGAAATGAGGGAAAAGGAAGTGGTAGAACAGATGAGATTCTAGTCACTAAGTTCACTGGAATTACCAGGTAAATTATATCTTGTTTCCTCTTATTTATAAATGTTATAATATGAGCTTTATATGGACATCATAAACTCTCACAACATTTCAAAGTCACATTGATTTCAGTTAGCATATAGGAAAACTGGTCCTTTATATGATTAAATTGTATTCCAAAGTATCAAGGGCTATTGAGTACCAGACTTAATGCTCACCTCAGGATTCAGAAGAAAGGCTATGGCCAGCATAGCAAAGGGTTTGAAGGTGAAAAAGTCTCTCACTCCATGCTTCTTCACATCAGTTCCTTTATTGTTCTGCCGTGCTGCAAAGTTTCCAGTATATATATATATATATGTATGTGTGTATGTGTGTGTGCGCGTGCATGTGCATGTGTGTGTATACACACATGCGCGCGCACACACACACACACAGCATTTCTCTGGTAAAATCAAGGTTACAAGGTCTGAATTTCTCAGGGTCCTAAAACAGATAAGAGCTTCTCAAAGCGACACTGTCAGCTTCTTTATGGCCCAGGGAGGTGAGGCTAGAAAGACACCGGGGCAGCACTAAGAGGCAGAAAAGCTGATTTAGGAGGCTTTAAATTCTATTAAGAGAGAAGGTGAGTTTGTGCCTGATATATTCCTAGGTTAAAATCCTGTACTGGAAAACTGAGGTGAGGCTAGGTGTAGGGGGTTAATAGCTTTTCTTAGGATTAGAGCTAGGAGTCAACTGAGGTTAACACTTTCCCAAGTCTGCTATGGGAGAATTTGGGACACCAAGTCTCCTTAATAGGAAGGACTATGAATCAAACAAGCTTGGACTTGCGTACCCCTATCTTTGAAGGTCCCAAATGTGGTCTATTTGAAAGATTCTTCTCCTGACTAAATTCCTGCCAAATAAAAGATAATTTCATGAAGCTAGCTTCTAAATTTTATCTCAGGGAATGGAGTGGATATTTCGCTGGGGGAACCAAGGTTTTTGACTGTGTGGTTAAATTTTCTCACCAGGGGTCCCACAGGATAGGGGAAAGTCACCCAATAAGCAAAAGAACAAGGCAAGTTTTTAAGTGTCCACAGTCCTTGTGGGACAAATAGATCCAGTTATGAAGCGTGTCCCAGTACATATTGTATATATCAAAACTCTATAGATAAATGAAAATTCATCTTCCTGACCATCCACAGATATATGTACCCCTAAGATTGAGATGCAATCATGAGATTACATATACACACCACATGAGATTATACACTACAATGCAGGTATTGGGGAGACACCAAGCTACTTTACCAAAAGTGAGCAACAAGTTTCCAGAGTTGATGGTCCTGCAGGCCTTGTCTGAACAGGATTAACCTCCATCATATAACCATTCCTCTCCTGGGTTGACATCTGAACACCTGCTGCAACTCTCATGGCCCCTGACACCAAAGTTTCTATTAACAGCTAGCAGCAGAAATAATATATAAACCCAATTGTCACCTAGCAGCAGAAATAATATATAAACTCATTTGTCACCTTCAAAGCCCATGTTTCTTCTGAGAGAATGTGTTTCTTTTTCCCCAGAGCACATTTCCCCTCACCAGTATACATAAATCAGTGGACTGTTTCCAAATGTTTTTAAATATTTAAATTGTAGGAGTAATTTACTTTAATTGATCAATGAAAATTACTCCCAGAATGTGAACTTAAATGTCACTTACCTGAACCATAGTAATAACCAGCAATTATTCAGAGGTTATTATGTGTTTGGCACCATTCTATTTATGTATATGAACTCATTTAATTCTATGGATCATAGAATTATCTAGATAATATTAGCACTCCTGTTTTATAGCTGAAGAAACCAAGCCCAGAAAGGCTAAATAAATTACTTGAGACCACATTGGTATAGATGTGATCAGAATCCATGCAATCTAGCTACAGGGCCCAAGCTATGTTTTATTGCCTCTCAACAATCAGAATAATCGTGCCAAACTCTCCACTTAACTTTGCATGTAGAAAAAAAGTAGAGATCTAATCAATTCCTTTGATATCTGAAGCTACCAAAAACCATTTATGGAAAGCTAAGAAGTGGCAAGATGGTTGCAGTCAGGCTCCCTGATTACTCATCATGTTGGATCTTTTCTTCCACAAAGATTGGAGATATAAAATCCTGCATGTTACTGTAGATGTCACACTTATCTAAAGAGGACGTATTTTGGGATAAAGTGGAACCACTTGCAAGAAAATAATTTCTCCTACAAAAAAGCTAATATTACTGCTCTTCCATCTGGGCAGAAATTTTAAATTCTGCCAGGAATGGAGTACACTGAAGTCAAAGTTTATCACCTAACTTTACAATAAAGTAGTCTGCCTACCACTTTGAAAATTTATATTCTATATACTCAAAACCCCATACATTATAACTTTCTGTTGGGAAAAACAATAATGAATGAAGTATTTAAATTCCAAAGCTTTGGCTTATTTTGTGTTTTTCTTGTGTGAGTCAATGTCTGGCACGGGCGAAGTCAAATGAAGAAAGTGAGTGAGCTTATAAATCACAGTAATCTGCTTGATAATCGCTACTCATTTACTGAAGGGACAATGTGCTCGCGACACGAGACTTTCTTGCAAAAGATGCCAAGCTACAATGAACAACATAGAGATCTCATTTGCTCTAAATTAGTAAGTGCTCTGATTGCAATAAATTCTTGATACCTAAGGACATTATTATTCTGATTGTTTTTATCTGTATTCTTTGCCTGCAGAGAATAGAGAAGGAAATAATTTCTTTCCCAAATGCCATCTGAGTGTATTCTTTTTACTATATTTTTCATATATCTACAGCGGAAGATATTTTAACCAAAACAATGTCAAAACACATTCATTTCTTAAAGAAACTGACAATATTCCCACAAATTTAAACAGAACATATACCCATCACAATAATTACATAATAAACAATGTTTGAATTGTCCTTAGCTAATAAAAATCTCCTAAAGGAATTCTAAATGATAAAAATACTGCATTTGGTCTAATTTTGAATTATTTATATTATATTAGGTTCCAAATATATACTGTTATATTAAAAAATACTACCTGCATACATGAACTTTATAAACATAAATGTGATTACCCTAAAGATATGATTGCATGGGCAGAAGAGAAAATATAAAACTCATTTTATCACTTCATTTCCCATAACAAAATAAATATTATTTCACTATATCTAGAAGGCATTAAGCCTTAATAAATGCAAAGTGGAAAAATTACCAAAGGGCTCAAGCTTGAGACACAGAAAAATGAATCTAAGACAGATTTCAGAATCAAAACATTAAGTTACATTCAGAGAAAACTTTTCCATGTTATAGAAATTTATTGCAAACAAAGGTCCAAAGATGAAGTTCTCAAATTAAAATAATGCAAGTAGCTCTTGGCCTTAGCGCCATCTTTCTTGAAATTCTGCAGCATGAGAGTGATGTGGAGGAAGAAGCAAATGCGCAGGCTGAAGTGCAAGAGAAGAAAGATGAGACAGAGTTCCAAATAAATAGGCTTGTGCACCCAACAAGGCTGAAGTCTGAAGGAGCAGAACTAAGGGATGCCGAAGGCCTGGACACTGGTACAAGTTGTTAGACTGTATACTACTGTTGGTAATAAGTCTCAGTGGATCTGGGACATCACCATCAGCTCATCAAGACCACCTGAGAGACCGCCTGCCTTCGGTGCAACAAAACGGTGCCACTAGCCCTTTGCCAGGGACCTGTGGCATTCTGGACTAGTTCTGTTCTCACTTGTGGTAAAGTGTAACTTGTATACAGTAAATCATCTTTCTTGCTATCTCAGCTGGAAAGAAAAGAATACTTTAAGTAGAGATCAAGATTTATGAGTTTAATCTTTATAAAGATTTGGGCAGGATAGAGTTCTTATCCTGAGAGTTCTCTCCTTTTAAATAAGGCTGAGAATACTTTAAAGCTAAAATAAGGTATAGGTCATCCTGTGTAAATCGTTAGAGCCAAGGTCTTCAATGACAATGAGGACACTAAGAGAAACCTACATAGATCTAATCTACATGGGAAGTAGAAAAAGACAAGATCTCCTGAGTAAACTGAGAGCTTGGGGACCTTGGGGGAGGTTTGAAGGGGAGGGGAGAGACAGGGAGGGAAGCAGAGAAAAATGTAGAGCTCAATAAAAATCAATTAAAAAAGAAAAAACAGAATAAGGACTTGGTTAAAGCAAAGATTACTCAAAACTTCACTTTGGGAACTGTTCCAAAACTCAGTTCCTGCTGATTGAAGTCTAAAAATATAGATGATGATCACCTGCACCCAGGGATGGGGGTCTCTCATCTAATGTACTGTAGCACAGGTGGCAGACCCTGGGGATAACTAAAGTCATTGTATAAAGGGTAATATAAATTTCATCCTAATAAAAGTCCATTCAAAATCAAAAGGGCACAAGGGACAGTGAACCTGTGTGGATAGACAGAAAATCCAAGTACATCAACACTTGTGCCACACACAGCACAGATAAGATCACATCTCTGGGCTTATGAGATGGCTGGGAGGGAGGATAGGAAAGGTAATTGCTTTCAAGCCTGAAGACATGAGTTCTATCCTCAGGATCCACGTGGTAAAAGCAAAGAACAGTCTGCTACAAGTTGTTCTCTGAACTTCACACAAGCATGTGATGTGCATGCACAGACGTGTGTGTGTGTGTATGTGTGTGTGTGGTGAGTAGGTGGTAAAGCAAGAGAGGGAGGGAGAGAAGGAAGAAGAGAAGGAGAGGGAGGGAGAGAGAGAAAGAAAGAGAATAAATGTAATAATTTTTAAAAAATCATATCTCAAATACTGGGAAGACTGCTATGAAAACCCCTTCTTCTAGCACCTGTGACATTAAAAAGCATTATTTGCAGAGCACTGAAAGGCAGCATATCATTAAAAGCATTTTTGTTACCACACCCTACCAACTGCAATTAAAATGCATCTGCCAAGCAAATAAAGAAAATACTTTTTTCATGTTTTTTGTGAGATGTGAGCTCACATCATAGTAAAAGTAATTGGAGCATTGAGCAATTTCAGTTCCAAATAAAAAGTTACTCTTTTTCTGCTTTCTCACATAAAATATTAATGAAATGAATTTAATCTAGTCTTGATGAAGAACTGTCTCAATTCTGAATATCAAGAGTCAGTCTTCTAGTTCTTTTAGGGTCTGTCATCTTCCTTTAATGTAGAAAGCAAACGGTCACCTCTTGCCATTGTCATTTTCCTATTTCTATCAGTCTTGGATATACCTTCTAAGATAGGGTTCTCAGTTACCATAGTTAAGGTATAATCCAAGTGAATTAAATTAGCATATTTAAATGAATTATGATTGGACTAAAGTTAAACATTTGTTTTGACATTATGCCCTCTATTTTTCTTCCTTGTTTCTTTGCTTAAAGATTTTTAAAATTTCACCAGGTGGTGGTGGGGCATGCCTTTAATCCCAGCACTCGGGGGGCAGAGGCAGGCTCATCATCGAGGCCAGCCTGGTCTACACGAGCTAGTTCCAGGACAGGCTCCAAAGCTACAGAGAAATCCTTTTTAGAAAAACAAAAAAAAGATTTTAAAATTTCTCATTACCAGCACCATTTTTATTCAAATATTTTCCTTAAAAATTGGGAATTTATAAGCAAAACAAGACAAAAATAAAATTGATAAAAGACAAAACCTAATAATAAGACCAAATAAAATATAAATTACATTTAATGCATAAATTCAAATGTACAAAATAAAAAGTATCCAACCAGAAAACTATCTGAAAAACAAATTTAAATGTGGTGATCTGTCAGATAATATCATGTGGCTTGATACATTACAGAAATTGACATTCCAGAAGAAAAGTCATAGAGGGATTAATAAAAAAAATTCAATTTTTTCTGGGACTGACCTAAGCACTCAGACTGTATGTTACAGTTGTGTAGGTTGGTTCCTCTTGTGGGACTCCTAACAAACAGTAGGTGCAGGGCCTGTCTCTGACTTTGTTACCTGCTTTTGGGACCCCTACTCCTCATACTGGGTTGCTTTTCCCAACCTTAATCCATGGGGAGGTGCTTAGTCTTACTGCAACTTGATATGCCGTGTTTTGTTGATACTCATGGGACAACTGCCCTTTCCTGACCAGAAACAAGGGGAATGGACTGGGGGAGGTAGGAACAAGGGCAGATGTGGGAAACTGCACCTGAGATGTAAAATAGATTTAAAAAAAATCTATTCAAGTCTTTAGGCAATAGAAGTATGTCTTTAAAGCATTGGAAGAAAAAATGTCCATCTATAATTATACCCTTAATAAAAATATTTTTTAAAAAAAATCAAGATGGAAGAGCTCTAGTTTCAGCTCCAACATGTAAAGAGCTTGAAAGTCATCTCTCCCATCCTTCCAACAAGATGGCGTTGGACAAACTAAAAACCAAGAAAGAAGCAGTTCCATCAGGGAGTAGAGGTCGCAAGGGGAAGGCATCACTTGGAAATATGGAGAACGGGATAATATATCCGAGATTATGTAGCTAAAAGTACTCACCTGGAAGACAGGTTGAACCCCGAAACTGCCAGTTTTGACAATGCTCATTTTGACACGTTGAGGGGTACTGAGTGTTAGAGAAACTCACGTTCTTGTAAGATTTGACCTTCAGCAGGTTCGCCCAGTTCTCACAGGAAAATTCAAGATAAACGCACTTATGGCTCCAGCAGAACAGAGGGACAGACAAGGTCAGCATGAAAATCATATCTACTCCCAATAGTGAAAGTCCACTCTCCATATGTAAAAACCTTTCCAGAGCTTTATCACACCTGGGAAAAGGTACTTCTCCAATTCCAGCCCCTTTTAGTATCATGTCTCACCTAAGGGATAATTTTTGCTACAAAAGCTTTATTTTCATCAAGTCCAACACCGTGGGGAGGCACCAATGCATTTAAAAAGTTGTCTAGTGCATGGAGACAAAGGCTCAGGCCAAGGTCCTAGGGCAAGGAACTAGAGCATCTGTTCAAAGGCAGAAAATGAACACAAGGAAATACTTTTAGGTCATAAAAATGTTCTATTTCCTTACTTTGGTGGTGAATATATAAAAGCATACATGTTTACCACAGCACAGAAAAAAACTAACAATTAAAATTGGTGTATTTGGACAGCATTTAAGCAAGGGTTGGAAATTGAATACTAAACATTTTAAATTTAAAATTGTTTATCTTATCAAGCAATGATATTTCATATTATTCTTCCCTTTAAAAACTACTCTTCACTAATGCTTATCTTCCTCAACCGAATGATTTCTAGACTTAAAGCTACCAACCCAGTAATCCAACACCCTTCTTCCCTAGAAGTAAAGCAACGAATTGCATTAATCTTTGTTACTCCTTGCATTTTCAAACCCTGAAATTATTTTGATTGCTTTCTTTGTATTAGAATGTGTGGAGCCCACAGGGTGCTTTGAAAATTTCCATCTATTGTTTTTCATACCACGGGTAGATATCTTATTTTAAATTATTTATTTAAATGAACACACTATAATTTTTAAGATCATCTTAAATTATATGTAAAAGTACCAATAGGCAGCTAAGACATTGTTCTCTGTCATAACTAAAAACATGTATTGTTTCACATTAAGTTAAAAAATTCACAATTTTTTGTGGAATAACCTCCTTTCATCTTCCACCAAAGAAACTTGGTAAGCAATCTATTTTAGTTGGTGGATTTGGGTTTTTGAGATGCCTAGGATCAAACCTAATGCCTCTTATACTCTAGGCAACTAAGTGCTCAGTGCAACACTGAGCTACACACCCCCAGCTCCTTCTAAACAGTCTCGTACTTCCTAGCTCTGGATTCTTTTCCCGTATTGGGTTCTCTTGTTCACCACAAAAAAAAGTTAAGAAGAAAAAGCCATCTTTGATCACAAAGACCTTATCTTCCCTTTTGAAATCAAATCTTTCCCTAATCTCTTCCTTCCCTGTTTATTAGAAGGTCTATGAAAGGTCCCTTAACTGAAGAGACTATCTCTTTACCTGCCAGTACATTTAGCACTGCTCTGTAATATACTTTCTCATAAATAATGGTAATGAATTAATGATAATGAGCTCATAAATAATGACAGTGAATGAGCTAATGATCTTCCTTCTGTCCAATGACTCTGTCATTTATGTTGAGCCAAAAACTAATATCCAGTACTTGATTTGTAAATGACACTTCTAAATGAAGGTAATGATAAAAATCAAATGTCTATTATATATCTTAAAGTCATCCATATGTTGTATGCTCTTAAGCCAATCACCAGTTACCATGAGCTAAATAGATAGTAATTTATGTAATGCTTATAGTCACCTTACTACATAACTGTATACAGTGTCTTTATAGAGCAAAATGCACATCCAGAGCCTGTGGAAAGAAGTTAAAGTAACCCTTTATTCAATCTGCCAAGGGACTATGGAACCTTATAATTATCTGGCTTTAGATAGAAGAGATACATTGCAATTGGGTACACACAAGGGCACAGGTTTATGCCTCTGATGACAGACAGCAAGGAAGAAACTCGAGAGTGCAAGCTTTCTACCAGACCTTTTTAATTTATTTTCCCCAAATGGATCACATTTTAATGCTGGCTCTCTGACCCAGTATGTTAGCTTTTTTTTATGAACTTATGATTAACTAGTAGCATAGTTGTAGCAGAGAAATTTTCTTCCATTTAAAACTAAATTTTACTCATAAAAGTTATAACCCCTAAACACTAGGTGAAAGAGACCAAATGAGAAATGAAAGTATTTTAAAAGGACAAATAAGAACAGAAAAATGTAGTCTAGCACTATAATTACTGGGGCATCTAGAATTTCATGCACCCAATTTAGTCATTTACAGTCCTGGACAGTTCAAACTGAAAAGCAAGGTTCTTAAATTATGTTGACTCAGAAGGCCACTAACTACAGCTTCCATGATGAGATTACTTTCTCTCTCTCTCTCTCTCTCTCTCTCTCTCTCTCTCTCTCTCTCTCTCATTTATTGATTTGGTTTTGTTTAGGGGTTTTTCTTTTAAATTTTGTTTTGTTTTAGTGGGGAGGCTGCATGGGCAGAGGGTGGATGCAAGGGACAGGGAGGTAAATGGAGTTGGAATGCATGATTTGAAATCCACAAAGAATCAACAAAGTTCAATTAAGAATTTTTATTCAGATTTTACCACTCCTTCTAGTAATAGTGTCTTTTTTTCCAAGATCTTCCCACAATACCAGGCTGAGTTAATTACTTGTCAAATCTTACCACTGTCTGGATGTTAACAGTTTGTTGGTGTTTTTAATTTTATTTTGTTTTTTTCCTAGTGTTTCATATTGACCTGTTATCCTGTAGAAAATACATCCAAGTGGAATTGTTTGTTTCTCTCATGACTAGACTAGGGTTATGTATTTTGGGTAGGGTAACATAAAGATGTACCTTTCTCATCACATCACATTAGTGGATATTAGATAGCCCTAATTATTTACATTTATTACCTGGTTAATATAATGTTAGTCAGAGTTCTTACCTGAAATTTTACTCTTTTTCCTTTACTCTAGCATGCACTTTGAAAACAAATCACCTTTCAAAAACTTTTTTTTGAAAAATCTTTATACAATATATTTTAAGTATGTTTTCCTCTTCCCCAGGTTCTCCTACATCCTCTCTACCTCCTGTTAGAAATAACTTTGTTCTTTTTCTCACTCTCTGGATTTTTTTAGGTTTTTCAAGACATGGTTTCTCTGTAGCTTTGGAGCCTGTCCAGGAACTAGCTCTTGTAGAC
>LOJH01001352.1:6621-25486 GCA_001685095.1 Ellobius talpinus
CTCAGGACCTCTGGAAGAATAGCCAGTGCTCTTAACCTCTGAGCCATCTCTCTAGCCCAGCTCCTGCCCTTTTTAAAAATTAAAAGTTGTGTGTGTGCGTGCAGATGTATGTACACATGACGGTGAGAGGATAGCCTCTAGTGTCTTTCTTTGGGAGATCTTCAATTGGTTTTGTGTGTGTATGTGTATGTGATAGGGTCTCACTGAACCTGAAACCTGCCAAGTAGGTGAGGCTGGCTGGCCATTGAGCCCTAGGGATCCTCTAGTCTCTGTCCCTCTAGAGTTCTAGTCATAGGCATGTACCTCTGAGCCTGAAAATTTTTTTTTAAGATTTTATGTACATGTGTGCTCTATCTGCATGTACATCTTTATGCCAAAAGAGGGCATCAGATCCCAGTATAGATGGTTGGGAGTCACCATGTGGGTGCTGGGAATTGAATTTAGGACCTCTGTAAGAGCAGCCAGTGCTCTTAACCACAGAGCGATCTCTCTAGTCCCACTGAGCTTTGTTCCTACCCCTTGTTTGATCCTCTCCATTATTTGTCTTTGGGAGAAAAGAAGTTTTTATTTCCTCTTTTTAATTTTTTTTTTTGAGAAAGGGTCTCATTATATAGCTCACCTGGAACTCAGTATGTAGACAAGGCTGGCCTTAAGTTCACAGAGACTCACCTCCCTCTGCCTTCCCAGTGCCAGGATTGCTGATGTGTGCCACTATGCCCAGCCTCCAACTTGCATGGCTCTGTTTTCATCACTACCCCCCTATTACTTACCAAAGTGACCTCTGCCCTGATTGTTGCCCATTGTATGTTTTTTTCTTTTTGGATTTTCAAGACAGGGTTTCTCTGTTTAGCCCTGACTGTCCTGAAACCAGCTCTGTAGACCATGCTGGCCTTGAACTCACAGAGATCTTCCTGCCTCTGCCTCCCAAATGCTGGGATTAAAGGAGTGCACCACCACCACCCCTTGGAATTTTTTTGTATTTTTTAATGTGTATGTCTGAATACCATGCGCATTCAGTGCCAGCAGGAGCTGGAGAGCGTATCAGATCCCCTGGAACTTCAGTTAAAAAGAGGTGCAAGCAGCCCTATGGGTGCTGGGAGTAGCAGATACTCTTAACTGCTGAGCCATGTGTCCGACCCTTTATTTATTAATCCTGCGTTGGATTAAATAAAGGGTCTCTGTATCCTAGGCCAGCTCTACCACTGAGCTTTACCTCCAGGCTGTTGCTGTTTCTGAAAATAGAGTTGTGGTCATACTCTGAATACTCTCTTCTCTTTTCTCAGAAGTAGCCTCATTCTTTTGCTCTTAGTAAGAATTGAGGCACATTTTTCTTGTGACTGCATGTGGTGTTTCTGTAAGTTTTCTGTTTTTGCATTACTTAGAGAGTAAAGCCAGGGCTTGTGATGCTTGCAGGTGCACTGCCCTTAGCTATAGCCCCAGCTCTGGAAACGTATCTTCATTATGGGTTTTTCTTTGATGAGGTCTTGTTAACTGGCCTAGGCTAGCCTGAATCTCTGGGCTCAAGAGATTCTCCTGCTTCAGATTTAGCAGTACTGGGACTAAAGGTGTGGTGTTATTTTTTATTTTTTGTTTCTGAGACAGGGTCTCATGAAGTTAGGACTGACCTTGAACTTGTAATGGAGGATGACCTTGAATTTATGATCCTCTTGCCTTTACCTCAAGTGCTAAGATTGCAGGTGTGTCCCATCACTCCCAGCTTTTTGTATGCCAGGCAAGTACTTTACCATTGAGCTGTAGCCCTTTTGCATTCTTGTTGTTTTTTTGTCGTTTTTGTTTTTGTTTTTCCAGACAGGGTTTCTCTGTCTAGACCCAGTTATCCCTAAACTCGCTCTGTAGACCAGGCTGGCCTTGAACTCACAGAGATGTGCCTGCCTCTGCCTCCTGAGTGCTGGGATTAAAGACGGGCGCCACCACCACCTGGCTCTCATTCTTGTTTTTTAGAAAAATATTTTATTTTTATTTAATTAGGTGTATATGTGTGTGGCACTGTATTCATGGCTAGCCTGGAATTCAGAGACCCCCGTCTCTACCTCCCAAGTGCCGGGATTATAGAGTATTACATGTGAGTGTGTGTGTTCATGGAGATCAAAAGAGTACATGAGGTTCCCTGGAACTGGAGTTACAGGCAGTGGGGAAACCTCTGATGTGATGGGAACAGAACTCTGGTCCTCTGCAAGGTTGTACATACACTCACTGCTGAGCCAGATCTCTAGCCCCATTATTCCTTAAGTTTTATTTTATGGATGTTTGCCTATGTATGTAACGTACCATATGTATGTCTTAGAAGCCAGAAGATGCATGACATCCCATGGAATTTGGGAGACAGGGTTTCTCTGTGTAGCCCTGGCTGTCCTGGAACTTGCTCTGCAGACCAGGTTGGCCTAAAACTCAGAAATCCACCTGCCTCTGCTTCTTGAGTCCTGGGATTAAAGCCATGTGCCACCACATATCTCTCTCTCTCTCTCTCTCTCTCTCTCTCTCTCTCTCTTTTTAAAAGGTAGAGATTCTCTTTATGTTTTCTGGTCTGGTCTTGAACTCTTAGGCTCAGGTGATCTTCCCAGAAGTCTCAGCCTCCCAAGTAGCTGGGACTATTCAGGCATACATCACTCAAACCTGCCTTCTTTATAATAGCTTAACATTCTAACCCACGCCTTTTCTTTCAATGTTAGAAATTCTTCAAACTCATCATTTAGACTTGGGTAGGTAATGTTCCCCTCAGAGGGTCTGGAGCGGTTGGTTCCTGGGCAGGATCTCTGGGGTTGGCCATTGGCTTGTGTTGGCTCTGCCTGTCACCTTGGCAGTCAGCAAGCCTCCAGCGCACAAATAATTATAGTGGAATTCTGTCAGAGGGTTGACCTCAGCCGCTTATGTGTCTCTCCCCCCTTCACATCAGAATCCACCTCACTGTCTGGAGATCACACCACCATCTTCAGAAAAGCTGGTCTCGGTTATGCGATTAAGTGACCTTTCTACAGAAGACGACGATTCGGGTCACTGTAAAATGAACCATTACGATAAGAAGATTGACAGTCTAATGAACGCAGTCGGTTGTCTCAAATCTGAGGTGAGAGAGCTAGTGGGCTGGACAACTAATACCCCAAGAACAAGCGGAATGGGTTAAGCAGATTAACCTGTGGATGCTTCCTTCAGGCCGCCTCTCTGGGGGTCTCCTGTCCCTTGTCAGCAAGCCTTCCTGGGGCATTTATTTGGAGAGATCACTGGGCAGCTTGAGTTTCCTCCATATTAGAACTCTCTAAGAATACTTGGCTTTCTCCGTGCTCTCAATGGGTGGCCAGAGGTGATTACTGCAGCCAGTAAAGCTGGTGGGGTTAGCCCCCTTTTTGTTTGCGTTTTGAGACCATCTATCAATGTAGGCCTGCCTTGAGCCATCCTCTTCCGCCTTCTGAGGGCCATTCCCCTGGCTTAGTGCTCCTACCCAGAGGGAGGGCCTGTAAGACAGGTCCCAGCCTGTGCTGCTTAGATGGCTGAAGGAGACAGAGGAGTTTCCCAAGCGGCCCCTGACCAGGAAGCAAGTGGGGCTGGCATTAAAAGCCAGGTCCTTAGTGCCGAGGTGCCTGTGTCTTTAAATCCTCTACTTATCAGAGGGCCTACCTTCCTGGAGAACTGAGAGCTAACTTTCCTGACAAGCAGGAGCCCACCTGTCTCCATAGCCCTCTGTCCTTTTTTTGTGACATCTTCGCTCCTGTGGGATGCCAGCTGTACTACTGTTGCTGGCTGCCCCACCTCTGGCCAGCATGTATCACTGCTTCTTTATACTCAGGTTCTTCATGTATAGACTGGATAGAGTGTTTGTCTGGAGGACAGTCAGTGTTCGTGTGACGGTTCACGAGAACAATGCTTGGAAGGCCTCAGACATGAAGCTCTAGCACTCTTCTTAGAAGGGTTAGATGTAACAAAATGGCCTCAGGGAAGAGCTGTCCCTTCAGTGGCCCTTTCCTGTGTCCCCTTTCTAAGGTCAAGATGCAGAAAGGCGAACGTCAAATGGCCAAAAGGTTCCTGGAGGAGCGAAAGGAGGAGCTGGAGGAGGTAGCTCATGAGCTGGCAGAGACGGAGCATGAAAACACGGTGCTCAGACACAACATTGAGCGCATCAAGGAGGAGAAAGACTTCACCATGTAAGAAAGCCTGGCTGGGCTATGGGCCCAGAGGAAGGCAGTGGAGGCAGCAGCCCTGGGAGTGCCTGTGGGAGGCCTGCTCGGTGTGCTGGTGTAGGTCGTGGCCAGAGAGAACTCCTTTACACAGAGGCCTTGGGGAGAGACAGGACTGTTTCTGGAAGGCATTGAACATGAAATGCTGGGAACCTTCAACAGACTGGGTATCGTGTACCTCAAGCAATAGAAAGTAGGTCAAGACTGACTGCAGAGAGCAAAAGTGTCTCAGAGACGGCAGGCTGTAGAGTTAGCATCTTTTTTCTTTTTTCTTTTTTAGTTGTAGGTATAGACCCCAAGGCCTGAGCATGCTTAGTGCTTTACCCTTGATCCACAACCCCCCTAACCTATTGGGTAAAACTTTGAGGATGTGGGGACCGCTTTTAAAAGCTGAGCAGTGACCAGGCATGGTGGCACATGTCTGTACTCACAGCACCAGGAAGGAGATCCAGGATTGAGAATTGAAGGCCAGTTCCTGTGACATAGCAAGTCCCAAAGCCAGCCTCAGCTCCATGAGTCCAGAGTGACAGTGTGTGATGGGAAGGGAGATGAACTCAGGAACATGGAGGCAGTCTTGACAGTCAAAGTCATCAGCTATGGCATGATAGCTCCGGCAGAGGCTCTGGTTTAATGGCCAAAGCAAGTATGACTCTTGCTCTCTTCTAGAAGGTCACCTGGGTAGGAATAGCTCCCTGCAACCCCTCTCCATTGTTTGCTAGCAAAAGGGAGTTTCTCAGGCCATTGTGAGGTTGGGCTTCAGAGCTCTGGACAGGCTGGGCCCTGCCACCGCTCAGGAATCCTGTTTTTTTTTTTGGCCCTAGGCTTCAGAAGAAACACCTCCAGCAGGAGAAGGAGTGCCTCATGTCTAAATTGGTAGAGGCTGAAATGGATGGAGCAGCTGCTGCCAAGCAAGTCATGGCCTTGAAAGATACCATCGGGAAGCTGAAAACCGTAGGTGGAACCTTAGGATGGGGTGGGTGGGGCTCCGTTGGGAAGCAGTCATCAGGCTGACTTTATGACATCTCCGCGCTGGGGGAGGGCACACCTAACTGCTCAGTCCCAACCCCCCCTGCACTCTCACTTCCTGGGCCTTGGTCCTTGAAGATGACCTCTGTTGATCAGGGCATCTGAGGAGACCAAATCATGGGTCACTTGGGATCACAGTGAGTCAAGGCATGTGGTTGATTCCTGCAGGTGTCAGCCACCATGTGTTGCCATCTGCCTTTCCTCCTGCAGGAAGCCTGCCCTGACCTTACACTGAGCGCTCCCATCCCTCTCTCCACCTCTCCCCTTCCCCAGGTCCACTTCAGGAGACCTACCTGCCCTTGGCCCCCGTGGCTCAGCTCCTCTTGTTGGGCTTCCTGGTGCCTCCCCCTCCTAAAACTGCATGGGCCTGTCCCCCCTGCGCCGTATAACACAGCTTCTCCTCCAGGAGAAACAGATGACTTGCACCGACATCAACACCTTGACGAGGCAGAAGGAACTTCTCCTGCAGAAGCTGAGCACCTTTGAGGAGACCAACCACACCCTCCGAGATCTGCTGAGGGAACAGCACTGCAAAGAGGTGAGTGTCTGACCTGGCGCGGCTGCAGTGCGCCTCTCTCTCCTCCCTTCTTGGAATCCTGCTTGGTTGTCTCTAAACAACTCTGTGAGGCCAGGCCTGAGCGGACCAGGGAGAAAGAGTCACTGATGTAAGTGTTCAGTGCTGTCTTGAAGCCAAGCCCAGCAGCAGAAAGACCTCAGCAGTCAGAGGCCAGTTCTAGGAGAATGGGCGGGAAGTCCTGGGCCTGATTTTCCTGTTCTCTTTTCTTTGTCTCTTGCCTCCCTCCTCTTTCTCCCTTTAATCATAAGCTCACAGTCTTGCAGCCTCAGCTTTCAAAATGCTGGCGTTAAAGGTGGAGCCCTACACCTGCCTCAGACTGCATTACATGTATGGTGGAAAGATGAGGACTGGCTAGGCTCCAAAAATTGCACCATGTCACTTGGGCTACATTGTGAGATGGTGTTGCAAATAAATGTTTTAAAAGGGCAGAGAAGCCGGGTGGTGATGGCACATACCATTAATCCCAGCACTTGGGGGCAGAGAGGCAGGTGGATCTCTGAGTTCAAGGACAGCCAGGGCTACACAGAGAAACTCTGTTACAAAAAAACCAAAAAAATAAGCCCGGCGGTGGTGGCACATGCCTTTAATCCCAGCACTCGAAGGCAGAGACAAGCAGATCTCTTTGGGTTCGAGGCCAGCCTGGTCTACAAGAGCTAGTTATAGTACAGCCAGGACTGTTATACAGAGAAACCCTTTCACGAAAAAAAAAAGAAGAAGAAAGAAAGGGGGGAGGGTGGTGGCTGAGGACAAAATAGGAGGGAAAAGAAGCTGGGAGGCCTCTAGGTTTAATCCATAGTATTTCATGTGTGCATGCATATGTGTACGTGGCTATGTACACACATACCACAGCAACATGAAGATAAGAGGACAGTTTTGTGGAGTTGGTTCTTCTACCTTTATGTGGGTTCCAGGAGCCAAACTTGGGTCATCAGGCTTACATGGTCATAGTAAGCACCTTCACCTGTGGGACTATCGTTCGGCCTTTTTTATTTTATTCTCAGAAGGGTCTCACATAGCTCACGCTAATCTCTAGCTGCAGTCCACCTCTCCTGTGCCCACCTGTTGGTGGGAAAGATTGAGAGCCCCCACACCTGGCTCTGATGCGCCTGAAACTTTTGTAGACCAGGCTGGTCTTGAACTCATAGAGATCGCCCTCCCTCTGCCATTGCCTCTGCTTCTTGAGTGCTGGGATTAAAGGTGTGCACCTTCACTGCTGGCTCTTTCAACAATTTTTTATGTTATTAACCCGAATCATCATGTTGCCTGGTGGGTCTTTTGAACTTATTATTTTGTAGCTGAAATTGTTTTTAAAGATATACTCTGTGTGTGTGTGTGTGTGTGTGTGTGTGTGTGTGTGTGTGTGCACTGCCTGCAAAGACCAGAAAAGGGCATCAACTCCCTTAGAGATGGAGTTACAGGCATAACAGTGAGCTGCCATGTAGGTGAGCTGCCATGTAGGTGGTGGGAACTGAACTCAGGTCCTATGGAAGAACAGTATGTACTCTTAAGTGTTGAGCCATCTCTCCAGCCCTGGGACTGCCCTTGCTCAGTATCTTACAGTTGCACCTCCTCTATCTGATCACTACCGTTCTCTGCCCTGTATTTGACTCTTACAGGGTCTGTATATGAATGAGGTGATGTTACCTTTGTTTGTCTGTCTCTGCCTTATTTCATTTAATATTGTTTATACTTTTGTTTTCTTTTATGTATATGGGTGTTTTGCCTGTATGTGTGTCTATTCACAGTGTTGAAGCAAAGGTCTCATCATGTTTATAGCTCAGGCTTGCCTAGAACTCATCTTTGACCTCAAACCCGGAAGAATTGTGCTTCAGCCTCTCAAGTGCTGGCAGAGCAGGTGTCAGCCACCATGTCCAGCTAACACTTTGATGACTTCACTCTTCTCCTTCAGCCTAATACAGATTTCATTGCTATATTCTCATTGTAATGAATCCCTTCTGTTGATGGACACTTGGATTGTCACTTTATTTCTGACAAATTGTTGATATCTATCATCTTGTTGTTCTCGAAAGATTCTGAGCGGGCCTGGTAGCACAGGACTGAGAGGTAGAGGCAAGAAGATTGTCAAGTTTGTGTCCAACCTGGGCTGCACAGTGATTTCCCAGCTACATAATGAGAATCTGTCTCAATAAATAAATAAATTAAAAGTCTAGAATATGTATGTTTCTAAATGCTTCTAGTTATAGCCAAATTCTTCTCTAAACTAGTTATACTTGCTTAATTTCTGACTTGGTGATCTCAGGCAGGTAATTCATACCTTAGTTTTTCTTCTGAGAAGTGCGTAGAGCATTCACCTCTTGGGACTGTGCAGAGATGGGAGGATTTATGGATGAGGCCAGGCATCCTTCCTGGCGTGTGGCAAGGCCTGGTATATTGTATATGGTATATTTTCTCTTTTGGGGAGCAGGGAAAGTTTGGTTTTGGTTTTTTTGTTTTGTTTTGTTTTTTTGCTTTTTTGATGCAGGTGTTGACACAGTAGCCCTTGCTGGCCTGGATTTCACAGTGTAGACCTAGTCTAGCCTTGAACTCCTGGTTACAAGTGGGTGCCATTACTCTCAGCTTTGATTTGGTTTTGGATTTGAGGCAGGGTTTCATGGGTAGCTGAAGTATAACCTTAAATTCCTGAATTTTGTGTTTCTGTCTTAAATGCTGGGGTGACAAGCCAAGCCTTTGGTTCTGCTTTTGCTTTGAGATGGGTCTTAGCTCTCTGTGTAACCTAGGCTAGCCTTCAGTTTTCTTTTTTTAAACAAATTTATTTTGCCAGGCAGTGATAGTGCATTCATTTAATCCCAGCACTTAGGAGGCAGAGGCAGGTGGATCTCTGTGAGTTCGAGGCCAGCCTGGTCTACAGAGCGAGTAGACCAGGACAGTCAGGGCAACACAGAGAAATCCTGTCTCACAAAATCTTAAAAAAAAAAGATATTTTATGTGTATTAGTGTCTTGTCTGCATGTATGTATATACATACGTGCCAGGTACCTGCAAAGGCCAGAAGAAAGGCATCAGATTGCCTAGACCTGGAGTTAAGGACAGTTTAGAACCACGTGGGTTCTGGGACTGAACTCAGGTCCTCAGTAAGAGCAACAGGTGTTCTTAATTGCCAGGCCATCTCTCCAGCCCCTTACCTTCAATCTTTTTATTTTTTTAAAATTTACTGTTTTAAATTGTGTGTGTGTGTGTGTGTGTGTCTATGTCTATGTGTGTTGGGGGTATGTATGTGAGTGCAAGTGAGTGTATGTGGGTGTATGTATAGAAGGTCTGGTCAGAAGCCTAAGATCCCCTAGAATTGGATTGACAGGCAGTTGTGAGCTGCCACATGAGAGCTGGATTCAGGTCCTCTGTGAGAGCAGAGGACTCTTAACCTTTGAATCATCTCTCTCATCCCTGGCTTCCAATTCAGTGCTTGCTGAATCGGAAGCCATTCAGACCATGGCTAAGACCGTGACTGTCTGGGACTGGTAAGAGTGGTGAAGCAAGCATCAGCTCCTGTAGTGACCATGTGAGTTAGTGCGTCCCTCTTCCTGTATCATTCCAAGAGACCACTCTCCATGCCTCGCCATGTTCATCACCTCATTGTTTGCAAGTATAAACCCAAGAGCAGCCCAGTTGCCCAGACTGTAGGAGGAGCTAAGGTAATGGACGATTACAGACAAAGTAAGCCAGAGAGACAGCTCAGAGGGTAAAAATGCTTGCTGTCTAACTGTGAGGGCATGAGTTCAAATCCCCAGAATTGGGTAGAACTGGTGTCTATAATCTGCTGGGGAGACAGAGGTAGGGATAGGAAAATCTTGGTAGCTTAAAGACCAACTAGCCTGAGTCCAGGTAGGAGATGACATATATACAACCATGCATATGCAAAAAGATTAGGGTTAGGGAAAGGCTTTGAAATTCAACAAACATTAGCTGGTGGCATGGGCTTGTAAATCCCAGCACTCTGGGAGGCAGGGGCAGGAGGATTGTAAGGATCTCTGTAGGCCAGCCTGGGCTGCATAGAGATCCTGTCTGAAGAAACAACTAAGAGTAAAAGTTAGGGACTAGAGAGATGGGTCAGCAGTTAAGAGCATTTGTTGCTCTTGAAGACAACTGGCATTTGATTCCCAGCATTCGGATCTGGTGGTTAACAGCCTGCAATTCCAGGTTGAGGGCATGACGGTGCTCTTCTGGCCTCTGGGCACCTGCACACATGATGTGCACACAGATACATAAGTAAAAACCTTGGGAGGTCATCGCCAAGGAGAGTTCAAATGCGGTGGAAATACATCACAGCTCTTTAGTGCATGGCGAGCATGAATGAAGTCCTCAGTTCAATTCTTAGTACCAGAAAAGAACGTTAAAGCGGTGGCAGGTTAGAGGCAGAAGATAGGTTGGTGGCTGCCAAGGACTAGAGGGAGGGGTGCAGTGGGGAATAGGGTTTCTTTGGGGTGGTGGAAATGATAGTGATTGCAATGCACTAAACGTTACTGCTGTATGCCTTCCAAGCTAAAGTGGCAAGTTTATTATCTATTTTACCACAGTTAAACAACAGCGTACCCAAAAGTTGTTAATTTTTTCACTTTAATTACTTTTGCCAGTGTGGAAGGGGTGTAATTGACCAATAAGAACAGTATATATTGCAAGGGTTAGGCAGATATGTGTGTTGGAAAATGGTTACCACAGTGAAGTCATGAACTTTGTGTGATGAGCACTTGTGCTCTGTTGGAGCAAACGGCGTATGCAGAACAGTACCATGACGTTTCAGTCATTGTAGACAACACATCAAGAGATTAACTGTATGGCATTCAAATTTACATCCTCATACAGCCTTTTAAAAAATAAAGGTGGGGCTGGAGAGATGGCTCAGCAGTTGAGAGCACTTGTTGCTTTTGTGAAGAAATTTGGTTCTCAGCACCCACATGGTGATACACAATCATCTATAACTCCAGTTCCGGGGGATCTGATGTTACCTTCTTACTTCTCGGGAACTAGGCACAAGTATATTCATGCAGGCAAAAGTCATATACATAAAATAAAAGCTGGGGGGGAAAATCAAGCTGTAAGGGGACATGGTGACACAACCTATAATCTTGGCACTAAGGCAATCGGGAGTTGAAGACCAGCCCGAGCTAGTGAGTCCTAGGCAAGCTTGGCCTACCGAGTGAGATAGTGTCTCAAAAAACAAAACAACACAAAATTTCAGGTTGTAACACATAAAATGGTATCATTCTTTTTTTTATATGTACTTATATTTTATGTATAGGTTCTCTGCATGTATACCTGCAAAACAGAAGAGTGCATCAGATCCTATTATAGATGGATAGATGGTTGCGAGCCATCATGTAGTTGCTGGGAATTGAACTCAAGACCTTTAACTACTGAGCCATCTCTCCAGCCCGTGATATGGTTCTTTAAAAATGGCATAGCCCCTGTCTACTCTGTTAGGGAAAGATAAATGACTGTAGATGCCCAGAGGAGCTAGAGAGATGGCTCAGTGGTTAAGTTCAATGGCTGGTCTTCCAGAGGACCTGTGTTTGGTTCCTAGTACCCAACCTTACAACCATCTGATACCCTCTTCTGGCCTCTGTGGGTACTATATGCATATAATGCATAGACACAAATGCAGGCAAAATGTGTGTACATAAAAAAATGAAATAAAATGAATGGGCTGTAGCGGTAACTTTGTGGTGAAATAAAATAAAATGAAGGAAGGGGCTGTAGCGGTGACTCTATGGTTAAAAAGCGCTGGCTGCTCTGCGGAGACCTGAGTTCATTCTCAGCATCCACAGGTGGTTCACAACCATTGGTAACAACGGTGTCATGGGATCTGATGCTGTCTTCTGATATCCATGGGCACCTGACATGCACTTGGTACACAGGTACACACACATATATACAGGTTAACAGTCTTACATTGTGGCTGGAGAGATGGCTCAATAGTTAAGAGCTTTAGCTGATCTTCCAGGACTTCTGAGTTGAATTTTCAACATCAACATGGTGGCTCACAAACACCTGTAAGTCCAGTTCCAAGGGATCTGATGCCCTCTTTTGACCTTTGTGAGCACCATATACTTATTGTGCACAGATACACACAGGCAAAACACCCATATATATAAGATGAAAAAGAATATATAATTTTTCAAAAACATTAAAATGAAATGAGCTAAACAGTGGTAAGTTTCTCTGTGTAGCCCTGGCTGTCCTGGAACTAGCTCTGTAGATTAGGTTGGCCTTTGAATTCACAGAGATCCTCTTGACTCTGCCTCCTGAGTGCTGGAATTAAAGATGTGCGCCACCACTGCCTGGTGTATTGAACTTTTATTAATATTCATGACTTTATAATGGCACTGTATTGGTATAAGTATATATATGGGTAGACATTGTTTGGGGAAAGGAAAATAGTGAGATGTAGACTCTGTGCTTATTTAAATCTTGGGTTTTCTTTTTAACCACACTGAAGGATTCCGAGAGACTAATGGAGCAACAAGGTGCATTACTGAAACGTCTGGCAGAGGCGGACTCAGAGAAAGCGGTAACCACCACACCCTTGGCCACTCCAGTGGGTTAGGTGCTAGAGGGCTGGGCGTCCCAGAACGGAGTTGCTGAACAGAGGGTGGGGCTGGAACGCCACGTCTGCCATTTGTCTGGGTGGCATTTTGTGATCTATAAAATGGGTTGACACCCACTTTGTTGCCTTCTCTGCTAGACTTGCCTAGCTGGCTGATCAGTGGAGGGCTCAAGGCACAAAGTGAGACCCCAGCATGAGGGATCATTAGTCCTCTGGCCCTGTTAAACCTGGATTTATTCTTTGGATTCCCAGCAGTCAAAAAGTACATACTGCCAGGTGTGGTGGCGCAAGCCTTTATTCCCAGTACTCTGGAGGCAGAGGCAGGCAGATTTCTGTGAGTTTGAGGCCGCCTAGTCTACAGAGTGCATTCCAGGACAGCCAAGACGACAGAATAGAGACCCTGTCTCTAAGGAGAAAATAAAGTACACACCTTTCTACTTCACAGCCCCTATTTTAGAATTCTCTCCCAAGGCTTCATGTTCCATGAAACTTGAAGCTGTGCAAGATGCTAGTTCGTGAGTGCAAGAAACAAGCATGGGAGTCTTGTGGGTAAATGACCTGGGAACTTCAAGTTCACCAGGCTTCTTCTCCCAAGATGGTGGGAGCCTCTGCTATTGAATGGCCTTCTATGTGTCTATGAGAGGGAAGGCAGGGAAGGAAAGGCCTTGTTGCTTGACCAGTGATCACCGTGGAGGATGCCAATTGTGTGCCTTTCCCAGCTCACCTGCCCTCACATTCTTGGAGTGTGTTTCTTCATAAACCATCTCTTGCAAGGCGAGGAGAGAGACAAATACAGATTTGAGAAGGAGTAGAAGTTGAGGGATACTCACATTGCTTTTCCCCCACTCACAGCTTAAGGGGCTGATCAGGCTCAGCTAAGGTGGTCAAGATGCTGGAACATCACCAGCTATTCCAAAAGATGTGAAGGATTCAGTCGTATTGTGATAAATACGACTTTGGGGGTACAGAACAAAATGCATTTAAGACTCATTTTGAATGTTGAATGGTTATTGATGAACAGAAGTGCTTTTCTATATTTCCTAGTTGACATCACCATTTTTAAAACTGAAAAACATTTAAAGAAATTACTAGGCCCAGTGGTGGTGGCGCACACGTAATCCTAGCACTCGGGAGGCAGAGGCATGTGGATCGCTGTGAGTTTGAAGCCAGCCTGGTCTACAAGAGCTAGTTCCAGAACAAGCTCCAAAGCTACACAGAGAAACCCTGTCTCCAAAAACCAAACCAAAAAATAAATAAATAAATAACTATAGGTTAGGTGCTCCTGCCTGGGTCTCTGACAATTGCAGGTGGCTTTCTGTGTTGAGAGATCAGGCCCCTGTGCCCAATTCAGAGGCATGTGACTCTGTTTTTTCCCAGCGCCTGCTGTTACTGCTGCAAGACAAGGACAAGGAGGTGGAAGAGCTCCTCCAGGAGATACAATGTGAGAAGGTACAGTCCTGCCCCTGCACTGTGAGGAGCCGCACTGCACGGTGCTATGCTGGAGCTGGCTTCATTACTTTCTCTGTCTCCCAAGGCTCAAGCAAAGACAGCATCTGAGCTCTCCAAGTCCATGGAGTCCATGCGTGGGCATCTACAGGCACAGCTCCGATGCAAAGAGGCTGAGAACAGTCGCCTGTGCATGCAGATCAAGGTGTTTGCTGGCTCCCAGATGGGGCAGGGAGAGGCTGTCACTCTTAGTTTCTCATGACTACATGAGGGAAGGCATTAGTCTCAAATGCTTTCCAGGCTCCCAGGGTGGCTGCTCTGTTGAGTCACTTGAGTATCTGACGATTCTAAATGCTCTCCATGATCAAAGAGACCCAAAGGGGCCACGGCTCTGGTGTCTGTCCCAGTAGGTCTGAGTTTTTACATCTCCCCTTCTCTTCTCTTTGCTGCCATACCCCTTGCTGTCTTTTCCACCTTTTCGTTCCTGTCTCCTCCCAGAACTTGGAGCGGAGTGGGAACCAGCACAAGGCGGAAGTGGAGGCCATCATGGAGCAGCTAAAGGAACTGAAGCAAAAGGGAGACCGAGACAAGGAGACCCTGAAGAAGGCCATCCGAGCCCAGAAGGAGCGAGCTGAGAAGAGTGAAGAGTATGCTGAGCAATTACACGTGCAGCTTGCCGACAAGGTGCCAGTCCTCCCCCCCAGCACCTGTTGTTGGCCTGAGTGAGCCGGGTGTGGCTGGGGAAATGGAGATGATTGGAGGACCAGAACTGTCTAGCACATCCATCTCGAGGGAAGGATGACTTGGGGTCTGCCCACAGGACGCAATGTGATGTGGAAGCCTGGGAGCTCAGTTTGGCTTTCTGTACCATTCTCAGTATCCTCTCATCTTGAGAGAGGCGGTAGAGGGAGGCTGGGTCTATCTAGGTTAGCCCACCTGTCTTCAGCCTGGGTGTTGAGATGAGGCTGACATTCCTACTGTCCTGTTTCCCCAGGACCTTTATGTTTCTGAAGCTTTATCTACTCTGGAGTCATGGAGGAGCCGCTACAACCAGGTTGTGAAAGACAAAGGAGACCTCGAGTTGGAAATTATCGTTTTGAACGAGTATGTCTTTGTGTGTAGAGGGGAACTAAGTGAGGGACTTGAACAGGTGGAAGGAGCATGGTGCACTGAGGTCTCAATGTCATGAGACTGCTGTGGTCTCTATGACTTGGACTTGTAAAATGGGCTGAGATGTGGGCAGCCCTGTGCCAGGCTCTGGCTCTAACCCCGGGCTACTACTCCACTTGTCTAGCACGTGAGAGGCCCAGGTCTCCATCACCTGAACTGTAAACATCCTCAAGGGGATAAGATACCCATCACAGAGGCCCAGCCTGGCCCTAGTCTCTGCAGCAGGACATGGGCACACAGTTGTCTTGCTTTTCTTGAGGGATGGTGCAGCTAGTCCCGGTGCATTCTCCTTGTCTGCCAGTGCCGCCTGCCAGCCCATCAGAGGTGTGACAGGGAGAGAGAGGCAGCAAGCATAGCCTTCAGGTGTGTGTGACTGACTTTGACCCCCCTCATTGCCACTGAGGGAAGATCAGTGACCCCCAGTTGTTCCCAGCCATAGTTGTCCTCCATTGTAAAAGTTCCTCCTTTGTAAAAGTACGTGTGGAGCAGCTCCTGCATGCCGGCCTGTGTGCCAGCAGCTCCTGTGTGCCCCCCTATATGCCGGCTGTAACACAAATGTATTACCTGCCCTGAGTTCCACTGGAGGTCCTGGGGCTACAAGATGCACGGGCTCCTTTGGCCAGGGAAATAGAGGTCACAGGGAGTTAGCAGCCTGCCATCTGAGGAAAGCTTTCCTTGGAAAGTGTTTGTGTTGTGTTTGGCTCATTTCAGCAAAAACAGGCTGAGAGCCGGCCGTGTATCAGGTGCTATTCTCAGGGAATTCCCAGTCTGGTGGGAGAAGGTATAAAGAAGGAAACATGGTACAGATGAGGGATTAAAGAAGTATGTTCTGAGGAGGGGATTCTAAGTGGGCTTTTAAGGGTGAACAGTAGGCTGCCAGGTGAGATGCTGTGTACTGTGTGACTGGGCTTGGGCCCAGTTAGTTGAACAGCACTGAGAACACAGCAGGGTAAGCTTAGTGGAGCATTTGCCTAGTGTGTGAGAAGCCCTGGTTTGCATCCTCTGAGCTGAAAAACCCCAAATGAGAGCAACGTGGGACAGGTGGTGGGGCCTTTAATCCCAGCACTCAGGAGGCAGAGGCAGGTGGATCTCTGAATGCAAGCCCATCCTGATCTACAGAGCGAGTTCCAGGATAGCTAGGGCTGTTACCACAGAGAAACCCTGTCTTGAAAAACAACAACAGGGCTGGAGAGATGGCTCAGTGGTTAAGAGCTATGGCTGCTCTTCCAGAGATCCTGAGTTCAATTCCCAGCAACTATATGGTGGCTCACAACCATCTGAAATGAGATCTGGCGCCCTCTTCTGGCATGCGGGCATATATGCAGGCAGAATGTTGTATACATAATAAATAAATAAATCTTTTAAAAACAAAAACAAAACAAAACAAAAAAGCCTGAGAGCACAGATAGTGCAAAGATTGTGTGATGGTGTGAGGTTGAGGTGAATGAGACCTGCACCTTGGAACTCACCATTGAGGCCATAGTCTGTAGATTCCACTGACAGCCCTGCTGAGCAGCAACAAAGGGAGAGTGGGCAGGAAGCCAGCTTCCAGTTGGCTCCTCAAGCCTCTCACATAGTCAGTCCAGTTCTTACCTGTGATAGCCATGTGTACACACATAGGAACAGTGCTGTGGGTACAAAAGGCACGTGTGCCAGGTGCCTGGGGATGAGGCCTACTTGGGTAGTCCTTACCAACCACCAACCTGGAACTTGAGGGAAAGGTCTCAAAGGAGTCAGTTCTAACACGAAGAAAGGATGGGGAGAGAACTGTTTGGTGATGCTGAAAGCTGGGAGGGCCTGTGTCTTGGCCATGCGAGGTGGTCAGAATGGACACACTCACAATCATTCCGGCTAAATGGTAGCTTCCAGAGGAGCTATTATGGGAACTGTTTTGAAAGGCTATTATGTGGAGGTAGGACCCTGGGACAGGAAAGCTGCTTCTTGGTGTGGAGCCTGGGGAGCAGAGAGGCAGCGTGCTATGAGGTGGAAATGGTCTTTGGTGGGGATGAGCTCCATCCCCATAAAGGTCTGGGAACTGATTCTATCTGCTGATCTTCCAGCCGGGTGACAGATCTTGTAAACCAACAACAAAGCTTGGAGGAGAAGATGCGGGAAGACCGGGACAGCCTGGTGGAGAGACTGCACCGGCAGACCGCTGAGTATTCTGCATTCAAGCTAGAGAACGAGAGGCTTAAGGTCTGGATGCATACTGGGAGCTAGGAGGCCAAGAGCAGGCTGGCCTCAGTGGGCCAGATGAGCCCGAGGCAGCGTGCTCTGATGCCTCACTCCCACAGCTGCCTCTTACTACTATGGGCATGCGCATGGGGGGGCATTGTTGGGATTGGCAGTATCTAACTTATTGCTGCAGCTCCTGAGTTGGGGAGATGAGTCCTGCTGAGAATGTGCTAACTCATGTGAAATGCTTATATGATGCATTTAGATACATTTGCATTACAAAATTGACTTTGGCCCTAACCATGGCTCTCTAGGGGTCTGCTGGGTACCTCACACATTTTCATTTTAGCCTTCCAATTGTATGTTGACTATTTTTGGTCAATAAGGAAATTGGAAATAAGGACATTGTAGCTTATTTGTAGAGCTCTTGCCTAGCAAGCCTGGGATTCTAGGTTTGATCTCTTAACCTGCCAAAGATAAAAAAGAAAGCAAGGCTTAGCCAAACGGTAGTGGCGCACACCTTGAGGCAGAGGCAAGCAGATCTCTATGAGTTTGAGGCTAGCCTGGTCTACAGTCAGGACTACACAGAGAAACCCTGTCTCGAATAACCAGAAAAAAAAAGAAAGAAAAAGAAAGAAAGGCTTAAAGAGAGTCACACAGAGTTTTGCCCAGGGAACAATTTGGAGTTGGGATTTGAAATTGAGACTAATTCTGTAGACCCAGCTCTTTGTAGGTCTCTAAATACTGGATGTGGAGGTAGGTACACACCTGTAATCTCAGCATTGAGGAAACTGAGGCAGAAGCCTCACTGTAAGTTTTATAATTTGAGGAAACCTGGCCTACAGAGTGAGACCTATCTCAAACACACCAACTCAAACTTCAAGTAGGCTCCTGACTCAGACAGACCACAGCCTTCTGAGCAGAGCTGACACTCCAGAGAAGATTTCCCTCTGATTTTAGTTTTTGTTAGGCAAGACAAGGATGGCGTGGAAAAGTATACAGATCCTTAACTTCCATAACATGAATAGCTTTTCAATCACTATAAAAGTTCTGAGCATCCTGTAACACCCTTGTAAGGCAACTGCTGCCTGTGTCATCACAAACCCATCTGCCTGCTGTGGACAGCCTGTGTGCTGATGTGTGGCTTTCACTTAGCACAGTGTGTATAATTTACTCCTCGTGGCTCTGGGTGGTTGCTGGGAGGTGGATCCACTAGTGTTTGTCTCTTTTGCTGGTAGTGGACATCTTTTGGGTGCATGTAGTTGGTTATACTCCTTGAAGTAGAATTGCAGAGGTCATCTGCTGGTGTTCAGCCTTAGCAGATGTTAACAACTGGTCTAATTGTTGTATACATTGTTTCCACCAGTGACTTGTCAGTGGAAACAGTTGCTCTGTGTCCCCTTGGCAACACTTGGTATTATCAGTCCTTTATACTTTTACTGCTCTGGTGGTACAATGTCTTTGCTTTACTTAATTGTTAGACACCCTGAAAATAACTTTCAGGGGGTCAGGAGTGGTGAAGACTATGTAGAGTGAGTAGAAGACTATGTAGAGTGAGTTGAAGACTATGTAGAGAGTTGAAGACTATGTAGAGAGAGTTGAAGACTATGTAGAGAGTTGAAGACTATGTAGAGAGTTGAAGACTATGTAGAGAGAGTTGAAGACTGTTGAGTGAGTTGAAGACTATGTAGAGAGTTGAAGACTATGTAGAGAGAGTTGAAGA
>LOJH01001353.1:330-11758 GCA_001685095.1 Ellobius talpinus
CCTGAAGGGAATATAAGCACTTCTGGGCTCTGTTTTAGAGGCAAGGAAAGTGAGGGTGAAGAATTTGACCAGAAGTCCAGGCCCAAACCCGCGTGCCAGAGTACCTCACCAAGGTCCACCCTTGCTGGGGTGGCGAGGGGTCCTCCATGGGACCTGCTAAGCTGTAATGGTTCCTAATTGATCTAATTTCCACGAATGGATTCCATAGGAAATTTCCCATTAACCTTTCGAAAATCATTCCAATAAATGATGACCAATACCAAAAGACAGCTCATATGCCAAGCTTTGAAGCAAAAAATGTCACAATGAAGCAAAATACCCCTCGATAGTACAACTGAGAAACTGTGACAATCAATCCACCTAAGAGGATACAAGAGGGCCAGGTAGTCCCTTGTTAGCGCTGCTTAATACTAGAACTGAGCAGACTGGTTCTTAGCAAAAAGGGCTGCTGGGGGGCAGGAGAAGCCCTGGGAGCTGGGAGATGCTGACTTGGCTAAGGTTATAGGGGCTGATGTAGAGGTAGGCATTCACTGAGCTGTATATGAATGATGTATATGAATGGATATTGATTCTCAATCAAAATGAAAAATAATACCTGAAAACAACTCCTCTATATCTTATTTGATCCAGGACCCTATTTTGAGAGAAGAAAGCCAGATTCTTATTTGGTTTCTTAAGATGTCTTATTTAAGTGTATATATTATTGTGTCTCTGTGTGTGGTCTAGGAAGATTGTACACCTAAGGTGTGTGCGGGTACCCATGGAGGCCAGAACAGGGTTCAGATACCCAGGAGCTGGAGTTGACGGTGTTTGGGAGTCACTCCACACAGCTGCTGGTGTATGAACTCAGGTCTCATGATTGATCAAAAGGTGCTCTTAACCACTTAGCCATCTCTCTAAGCCCCTCAGAATCAACTAATAAAGAAATCAGTGTTTGATATAGGGATATTCCATATCTCTATGCAGAGATAAAATATTAAAAAATATAAATAACTTTTCCATGATTGAAAACTTATTTCTTTGCCAAATAATTTGTGTACTTAATTAATGGCAGTGGCTAGTAAAACAACCAACCAGAAAACTCAATAAGCACAGTAAACATGCAAGCAGTAGAATCAGCTGCATGATCCAGGTGTGCACAGCTACACAGGACCTCCAGCCGGCTCAGCCCACCCTGCTGGGAGATTCACAGGAAAATATGTCTACAAAGAACAAAGCAAGGCCACCCCTGCCACTTCAGAGGGGCTTAGAAGAACATTCCCTTTCTCTGCACTTAGGAGCATCGGGCCTTTTGAGACGACACCACAAGAAACTCAAAGAAGAAATCTCGAAGGCATAGAGTGAGATAAAACCGTCCGCTATCTCAATGACGGAGTGCATGAAGGAAAGTAGGCATCAATGACAAGAAACCGACAGCCCGCCAGTCTCTCCACACCGTGTACCATTGTGTGTGCCCTGGTCTCTAATTATTCCCAGGCTTGGAAGCAAACTGTACTTAGTGGGGAAATAGTCCAGGGACCCACCCAGTTACAACCCCAACAAGCAACCTGAAGTCCTGCAGAAAGGATTGCAAGTGACCCTGGGCCACCATCATCCACTGGCAGCCAGTGCTGGTGGCCTCTCCCATCTGCACTTCCCACCTAACGAAGGTGAATCTTGCCTCTTATGCAGCACAGGCAGGGGCAGAGCTTGGCTCACTGCCATTGGCAGGGTTCCATGCAAGGGGCACAGGAGAAATGAGTGTTTGGCTGGACCACAGCCACACTCTGGTCTGAGTGACAGTTGAGCCATTACAAAGTCCTCAGCCAGCAGAACTCCCAGGAGTTTGGAAGGTAGACTTTTAAAGAAGAAATTGGACCCCCATGCACATAGGCTTCTCTCTCCTATGCCTTTGAAAGAGCCCCTTTTTCCCAACCTCTCTTCAAGAGCCGAGGAAAGAAAATCACAACTTAAAGGCCATGTAATCCCAGACCCACCCCATCTTGAGGCCCCTCTCCCCCCACAAGTGTCAGATTCTTTCCTACCTCCTTCAGCACCCTGAATCTCTTTGAGCTGACCCACCTGTCAGGTGCACCCTGCCAACAAGGTGTGGGCAGCTGATAAGCATGTGGCAAGGCTGTGCATTCTTTCTGTGAGCCTGCAGCTGAGAGGGCCACCGAGGTCTTCCTGGCGCCTCTCTGTGCTTTCTTTTGCTGCAGAGTCATAGTAAGATGTCACTGCCCTCCTCCTATGTTGGGGACCAGCTTTGAGCTTCTGAGGGCCGGGCTCTCTTTACACCACAGAAGACTAACTGGCGGGNGGGGGGGAATGGCTGACAACGGGTAAGCCTGGCTCCAATTCCTTAGTCTAATAAGAAAATTTAACCAGAGCAGCCACTGCTGGGGAGAGAGGTGAAGGGTCTAGGTGAGCAGTTAAGAAATGGCCTCAGCCACATTTGTGTGGGGATTGTGCAGGAGTGAGCTGTGGTCCCTAGAGTGCGAGAAGCCTGGCTCCCATGGAGCTCCAAACCTTCATCCATCCCCTGAGTCTTTCAGGCCCTCCCCACAGCGTGGCCCCTGAAGAACAGCTGAATCTGGGCTTCTCGTCTATGCCGACAAGTTCTGCTTAGAGTTGGGGTGACTTTAGGGAAGTCATTTCAATGTGTGATGTCTTACTTTCCAAGTATCAAGGAACAATTCGTTCCTGCTACTTTTTTTTAATTTCCTACAAAGAATGTGTATTACTTGTGGAATAATAAATTAAGTTTTTGGAACGAGACAAGACATAAGCAATTAAATAAGCTGACAGACTAGCTGTGGGAGGAGGGCAGCTACTTATGCTTTTGCATGACCACCAGCTGGAGCAGAATTCAGGATTCTCCCACGGTGCGTTCAGGCAAAGCCCCTGACATCTCGCCATGGACAGATTCCAACATCAACGCCTTAGCCAAAAATCAGAACAGAAAGTGGGGTTGGATCCTACAGAGAAGTCAGTCAGGATTGAAAAGAAATAAGACAAGACCTAATGCAAACCAGGAAAGCAAGCAGGAAGAAGGAGCGCAAGGACCCTGCCCCCACCCGGCCCCTCCTTTTGTTCCCTAAGCTCAGTGCTGCCTGAAGGAGGCACAGCCTGTGATGGCCACAGACACTGGGGCTCTTGTGGCCTTGTAGCTGATGGAGGAAGAGAGACTTGGGTCTAGTGAACTGTGGATACAGATGGGAGACACGGGGATCAAGTGGGGATCAGAGTGCAGGTCAAAGGGAAAGTCAGGTGGCAACACTCTGCCCCACATGCAGATGGGCACCTTCTGTCTCTGAGGGGGAATCACTTGGGAACACAAAAGCCTCTCAGAAAAATGAAGTCAGAGTCACCTGAGCCAGAGGGGAACTACAAGCAGCCATTCTGACAGCCTTTTCTGAGCAAGTCACCTCAGTGGGGTTCAGGACCGCAGGTCAGGGTGTCTGGATTTGGCTGTCCCTCTAAGATTTATTGTGAGGCCAGGGCTCAGGGCCTAAGGGGAAAGCTGTCCTCAGTAGACTAGACAGCAACTTAAGTCCTCAAGGTAACTGGGCAGATATTAAAGGAGCAGGAGACAGACTTAGGAGTTGGTAAGTCGGCAGAGAGAAGTACGGAGAGACAGAAAAGCACCAGGGAGTCAAGCTGCTTCCCTCTGGGATGTCCATGGAGCCAAGGCCCTGATGCCCTCTGAGATGCCCATGGAGCCACGCCCCTGCTGCCCTCTGAGATGCCCATGGAGCCATGCCTTGGAATAATCACAGCTGCTCTCAGGCTCAGCTAGGCCAGTGGTAAGGTATGGCTTTCCTACAACTGGTGTTATTTTCTAAGCCTGCTCCTCCCCCATAGGCCTGCAGTACATCCTGGCTTTCTGCAGGAGCTCAAGCAAGCTTCCACACCTAAGAGCCTAAAAGAGACCTGAACATCAGCACCAACCTCAGAGGCATGGACGCAGGACAGGAAGGATGCTGTGTAGATGTGGGTAGCAGGAGCATTCGTCATTCCATCCCTGCCTCGGGCCTGATAATGTCAGGATCGTGTTTTGAAGCCACTAGAATGGAAGTTCCTCCTGGCTTTCCATCAAGGCAGACAGATTAGCTGTTTGAACAGTTTCATCGTAACTAATCTATTTTAATCTCCTTCAAACACAAGAGAGATCAAACATATACACATTTATCTTTACTGCCAAAAACAATATCCTGAGGAACATGCAGAGAAGCATCTGAAGCATCTTGTGGTACTAACAAAAAATAGGAGAGTTTCATGTGGGGCAGCCACTGATTCAGTGAGAGGGTCTCATCAAACCCCACCACCATCGCCCACAACCTGACCACATCTGCTTCTCAGGGGCACCTCTGCCCACCAGGAGGATCTGGGTGTCACTTAAAAAACTGGTGAGCCACTATGTGGTGGTGGCATAAACCTTTAACCCCAACACTCAGGAGGCAGAGACAGGCGGATCTCTGTGACTTCCGGGACAGCCTGGTCTACAGAAAATGTTCTAGGACAGCCAGAGCTACACTGAGAAACCCTGTCCGGGGGTGTTGGGGGAAATCAAAGGAGTCAAGCCAATGATTTTTAAACTACACTACTTTCCTCAGCTTCACAGCCTTAAATTATGCAATGTCAGCCTCTCATTTGAATATGCAAATTTCTCCGTTGAAGCCAAGCTATGCCTGGCCATGCTGGTACTTAGGTCACTAGCCAGGACTGAGATGACAGCAGAAACTATAGGGCCAGTACAGTTAGGATTGCCTTCTTTTTCTAAAGTCCTAATGAACCAGTCTTTCGGGTAATGCCGAGATCAGCGGTGGATCAATTCACAAGCACCAGCGGTGACGATACTAACACCGATTCCCTGCCACAGGCCAAATCATCCAAACAAATACTGCCACTTTCCCACTTAGTGGGGAAGAATTAGAACGTCAGGAAAGAGCTTTGCAAGCATTCATCATTCTCATTTTCTCCCTCTATGAGAGTCACGAAGCACACAGCTTAGACCCACACCAAATCAACTCACTCATCGGACCAACAGCCAGGCAGAGTAAATGCCGCATGGTTATTCAGGCTCCAGGTAAGAACAATGTGCCCTCAGGCCTTCATTCACAGCAGAGGCAGGGGTAGAGGTGTGAGAGGCAGGGGTAGAGGTATGAGAGGCAGGAGAAGAGGTATGAGGAGGTGATTAGACACCCATAGATAAGAACAGTCATAATTCAACCCTTGGTGCATTCATGAGCTTCTGCACGGACAGACACCTTCAGTGAGGGGGGCTAGGTTCGTTTCTACTCAATGTAAAGATGCTAGGGGATGGAATGATCTGGGGTGTTTAATATGCTACTATGTGTTTATGTGAGTCTCTAAACAAGGCATTAGAGAGACAGCCTGGGAAGAACGGGCAGGCAGCACCGCCCAGGGGAGGAAGCAGCTTGAGTCACCTTAGGAGAACACACGAGGTGGCAGAGCTCTTAAGTCTGGTTGGCTGAGCTCATGCCAGTTGCTGTTAGTGACTGAGCAATAGGCACCTTCATGGGAAGCCTCCTGCCTTAAGGCACCTTCAAAACACCCTTTCCTTTGTTCCCAGCTGAAGCTTCATGGTTCTAGCTGAGCATGCCCAAGGCATTTCAGTCCTTCACGTTCACACATGCTCTGAGACTTTGAGCTAGAACCCCGCCCCCCAAAATGTGTCTACTTTTTTTTTCTTTATCGATTGTCACCTTAAACTGAGCATGCTTAAGAATCACCCTATGTGAACAGGTACAGGCCCTGGAGGGAAACCCCCATGCCGCCTTTGTGTGGGAGAACACACTTTGGACAGGAGCCCCGCACTCTCCTTCCCTGCAGAGGTAACAAAGCTTCCTTGGCTCTTGGCTCTTTTCTGTCTTACCTGGCAGTGGTTTGGCTTTGTACTCACTGAGATAAAATCTCATTGTAATCAGCCCTGCCATGCAGTGATTCAACATATGGCTTAGAAATCTGAAAAGAAAGCTAGAGAGATGGCTTAGCAGTGAAGAGCAATTGCTGCCTTGCAAATGATCTGGGCTCGCTCCTCAAAACCCACATTGGGTGGCTCATAACCACCACAGCTTCAGTTCCAGGGGAATCTGGTGCCCTCTTCTGGGCTCTGTGGGTACCTACATGTACGTGGTTCACATACATGCAATGAATGAACACATCCATACATGTGAAATAAATCTTTGTTTTAATCCAAAAGTTCCTGGGTTCTAATCCCAGTACCACCTACTTTCTGTGAGTTCTCAGCTCTGACGTAAGCCTAACTCTTTTTATCCCATTTGTAAAATGGGGGCACAGTAATTTATCTCAAAGAACTGTAGTGATGCTTAAGAAAAACAGGCAAACTTCTTTCCTCAGTGTTGCCGGAGGCTGTTCAATCGTTCCTGGCTGCTCAGACCTGAAATAATCACACAGAAACTATATTATTTGCAATACTGTTTGGCCAATAGCTTAAGCATATTTCTAATTAGATCTTATATCCTAAACTAACCCATCTCCATTAATCTGTACATCACCATGAGGTCGTGGCCTACTGGCAAAGTTTCAGCGGGCTCCAGTGAAAGTATCTGTCTCCTGTGGCAGCTACATGGCTTCTCACTGACTCCACCTACTTTCTCCCNAGAAACTATATTATTTGCAATACTGTTTGGCCAATAGCTTAAGCATATTTCTAATTAGATCTTATATCCTAAACTAACCCATCTCCATTAATCTGTACATCACCATGAGGTCGTGGCCTACTGGCAAAGTTTCAGCGGGCTCCAGTGAAAGTATCTGTCTCCTGTGGCAGCTACATGGCTTCTCACTGACTCCACCTACTTTCTCCCAACATTCAGTTTAGTTTTTTGGCCTAGCTCCATTCTGCCCTATCACAGGCCAAAGCAGCTTCTTTATTAATTAACCAATAAAAGAAACAAATATACAGAAGGACTTCCCATACCACCTCAGTGCCTGGTACATGACAGAACTTCACCAGAGGAAGCTTCCATCACCTACACAGCTGGCTCTCTATCTTCTAATCAACCTGACCTTCATCAGTCATCAACCATTCATCATCCCTCAGAAAGGGTGGATTCAGGCTCCACAGGAACTGGCTATGTATCGCTCTCAGCAAACATACCTCACCCTACATATGCAGACACATATTCACTGATAGAAGGTGAAAGGCAGGCTTTGAAGTTCAGTCCAGTCAGGGAGGCTCCTCCCTTTCCGAGCCACAGTCCCTAGAGTGTAAAATGCACAGGGCAGTTTTTCTGTAGCAATGCCTTCTAAGTCAAAACATTCTTCAGGAGGGGGACATTCCTTAAGAGTCTGGGAAGTAAAGAAAACTTACAAGGCTTAACAAGTTTCTAAAATTTGTAAGATTTTCCCCACCCACTCCCCTCCCTCCACAAATCAATCCCTACCTCCCACAATGCCCTCTAAGGTTATAGAAGCACTGAGAAGACACTTGACCTATGGAATGACCTAATTGACAAGTTCCTCTGGATCTGGGGAATGTAGCTTTCCTGGTCTTCACACACTCTGGTGTGGCTCTCAGGGATACAACTGCATGTGTATCATCCACACTACTGTGAGGAACCCTAATGAACCTGCTGGTTCACTAGACTAAGCCTAGATGGAGTGATTCTGTGGGCGGTCACTGGTACCCAAATGGGTTGAAAGAGATGCTTGTCTATGTCTCTCCAAGAAGGCACACACTAGTCTAAGAATGAAGATGGCAGCCGCACAAGCTTGACACAATGTGTGTGGCCACTGACATTGGGCATGACATACTGGGGAATCTAAGTCACAGCCAACCAAAGCTTGTGGAGGCCCAGACCAGCTCTCTCTGCAGCACTGTGCATTAGCACACCCATTTTCTTGAACCAGTCTCCAAGGTTTCAGCTGACACAAGCCAAACAGGTTCCATCTGGGGCACAGGGGTGATGAATAGGGGCTAGAAGGCCAGCAGGGACATGTGTGCAACAAGCTCCCTGCGAGGGGTTCCACCTACAAGAGACCCTTTATGGTTAGGGATGATGTCTCTGGGGGAAGCACAAACATCCACTTAGAACTGAAAGCAGAGTCACCTTGGCTCAACCCACAATGGGATAATAGTTGTACCTACATTGGTTTCTTACAGCTAATATACTAAATAGGCAGCAGACAGCACATTTCACTTTATTTTTATAACCTTTCTGGAGGCCAGAAGTCTGAACCCAAGGTATCCAGAAGAGCTACTCTCCCTCCAAAGGCCTTAGAGGAGAATTAACATTTAATTATTCTAGCTTCTGAGAGCACCTTGAGTTCCTCAGTTATGGCGACCTAATTCCAGTCTTGACATCTTCCTCCATAAGCTACTCATGGGCAGTTCAGGTAATGAATATCCAGCACCAAAGAGAAAACAGCACATGTTCCCTAAAGAGAATTATGACTCTGGGTGCTACTCAGTGACCGTTTGCTCATTAAATGTCTCGTGACTAAACCTAGCAGCACTGCCAACCACTGTTTCTCTTAACCCCATGGAAGCAGTGGGTCATGCTGAGGCATCTACATCCCTCAGACACACGGCTGCATCTGAGTTTACCACATCGACTCCTCCAAAAGCCAAAAAATCAGCACGCTGTCTGCAGACTGATAAAGCTCTTCCATCATCCATTCTTCATCCATTCTTCATGAAGTCACCAAATACATATTATGCCAGGCACCTACCATGCAAACATTTCTGTAGAGGGCTATGTAACAACTGATTTAGGCTTTCTGAACCATATGTTCTCTACTGAAGTTGCTCAATTCTTCAGTCACAGTGTTAGAGTCACCACAGAAAACACGTAAACACAAGTGAACATGGCTGTGTTCCAATACACTCTTATTTGGAAAAACAGGTGATAGTTAATAAGCAGTTATAGAAAGTTACAAAATATGAGGATAATATTATATGAGGCTCAATCATACTCATATATACCAGAAATGGACATATAGAAATTTAAATTATAAACACAAAAGCATTTATATCAGCGTCTAAAATGATATCCGAGATACAAAAATCAAAAAATACAAAAAAAATTGTATGAAGAAAACTATACAGCCTTGATGAAAAAGGAAAACTGACAAACCAAGAGACATTCCATGTTCATGGATAGGAAGTAAATACTGTGAAGGGGTAGACTAAGTCTAGCTTGATCTATAGTCACAACAGAATCCCAGTCAAAATACAGCACATTTTCATGTACACTGACACCCAAAGTTTTCATGGCAGTGAGTGGGCAAAAGACACATGAGAGCTAATATTTAAACAATATTACAAGAGAAGAAACAAACTCTAACAAGCTGACGTTAACCAGCTACATGACTGTGGTGATTTCAAGGAAAATGGCCCCATAGACTCAGAGGAAATGGCACTATTAGGAAGTGTGGCCTTGCTGAAGTAAGCATGGCCTTGTTAGAGGAAGTGTGTCACTGGGGTGGGTTTTGAGGTTTCAGATGCTCAAGCCAGGTCCAGTGTCTCTCTTCCTGCTGCCTGTTGATCCACATGTAGAACTCTCGGCTTCTTCTCCAGCACCATGCTTGCCTGTATTCTGCCATGCTTCCCACCATGATGACAATGGACTAAACCTCTGAACCTGTAAGCCAGCCCCAATTAAATTGTTTTCCTTTATAAGAGTTGCCATGGTCATGGTGTCTCTTTATAACAATAGACCAACTGTGAAACTATGGTCATCAACACAACAGAGAACAGGGAACCCAAAAACACTCGCAGGAGGACAGTCAAGCATATTTGAAAAGAAACGGAGGAAGAAAATGCAGCCCTTTCCAGAAATGGTACTCAGAGAATTGGACGTCTGAGAAGGAGAGGGGGACAAGGAGGAGATGGGAGGGAGGAGAAAGGGAGGAGGGAAATCCAGATGAAGACGTTGTATCCTTGACACAAATTAACTCAAAACTGAACACTGAATGAGCCAGAAACTAAAACAGTAAAACTCTTATCCAATGACACAGGAGGAAATGTATGCACTTGGCTTTAATGGTAATTTTTCAGATAAACACCAAAGGTATAGCCCATGAAGGAAAGATCTGATTAAACTGGACTTAATTAAAAAACTTGCTTTTTTGTGAAAGACACTGCTAATAAACTGAAAAGATGAGCCACTGAATGGTAAAAATATTTATATATGTCTTTATTTATTTGAAATACACAAATAAAACATTACTATTATTTGAAATACACATTAAAACTCAATAGTAAGAAATAACCAATAAAATAAGTAGACCAAGGCTCTGAACAAATATCAAGGAAGACATACTGAGCCAAACAACCCAATGAAAAGACATCAGATGCCCCAAACCTGCGAGAAGGTGGATTAAAAACTTTAATGAGATAGTGTTCTACATGTACAAGAATGGCCAAAGTCCCAAACAGCAATGTCACAAAACACTAGTGAGAAAATAGTCCCTCTTGCCCGTTGCTGGTGGAAGAGCACATGAAGCCACTTTTGCAGACAGCTCGGTGGTCCCTTACGAAACTCAGCAAACTCTTGCCATACCTTCCAGCTGCTTCTCCTTGCATCTTCCACAGGGGCTGAAAGCTTATAGCCACAACTCCTCACAGTGATTACAATGCTATTTGTAATTCTCAGAACTCGGAAGCAATCAAGGCATCTTTCATGGGTATGAAGTGAGGCAGCAACATCCAGACAATGGAATGTTATTTATTACTAAAAAGGAATCAGCTGTGAGATCAAGAAAAGACCCAAAGGAAACACAAGCACATACTAGTACAGGGCAGGAGCTGATCTGAAAAGACCACGCCATGTGCTTCCAGTCTCTAATGTTCTGGAAGTCAAAACCACTGAAACATTAAGATGCTCAGAGGCTGTCAGATGTTAGAATGTGGAAAGGGAAGAGCACACACAGCACAAAGAATCCTAGGGTAAATAAAGCCACTAGCCACAATGGTGAGAGGCTAGCTATATCATCATTTATGCAAACTCACAATGGGTCGTGGGTGATAATGCAATGTTTGAGGGTAGGATCCTTGACTTAACAAATATAGCACTCTGGTGGAAAGAGTTGATAGTGGAGAAGTTGAGCATGCATAGGGGTATCCAGTATCTAGAAAAGTCTCTGTAACTTCTCAATTTTGCTATGAACTTTAAACTGCTTTTAAAAACAGTCTAAGTTGGGCAGGGTGATACCACCTATGGAATACCTATACAGAAAACAGTCTAAGTTGGGCAGGGTGATACCACCTATGGAATACCTATACAGAGGGCTGAGAGTGGGAGAATGCTTGAGTCCAAGAGTTCACTATCAGCCTGAGATACATTGTGAGACCTCCCCATTCAGAGAGAGATATGGGAGGTTATATAGATACACGGATCGATGGATGGATGGATGGATGGATGGATGGATGGATGGATGGATGGATGATGGATGGATG
>LOJH01001353.1:11763-29869 GCA_001685095.1 Ellobius talpinus
ATGGATGGATGGATGGATGGATGGATGGATGGATGGATGGATGATGGATGGATGGAGAGAAGGACAGAGAGACCGAGCGAGAGAGCAACAACAGTTTGTAACCCCTAATTTTGAGAATGACATCCAATGGGACTCAAATTCTCCCAATGATGGTTAACACTCACATAAAGAGATATTGCTGAGAACAGAATCCAGGCTGTTGCCCACACACCAGGTGGTCCCACTCAGCACCAGGAAAAGGTCCACTTCAGGGAAAAGAGTTGATGCACCAAAAGCTTTTGTCAGAAGACACCCAGAAACAGTCACAATATTAACCCAACAGCAGGGAAGGACTGTTTACACAAGCAGCAGGTGCATATGAAGATCTGGCTCCGGGCCTCTGGGAGGCAGTAAGAACATAACAAGAAGGACAAAAGCCTCAGTCCTTCATGGTGCCCACAGCCTAGGGGGATAAGAATCACATTCTGGTATCAGCAGCCTATCAGATGCCAACTCAAAGCACACAAACAACACAACACATGGTTCGCCAGGGATCTTTCTGATGGAGAGCCAAATTCACCCTGCACTTTTTGAAGTTATCTCCGGGGGTAAAGGGCATGAGGCGAGCTGCTGTTGACTTCACAAGGTGTCTGTTGCACAACAACATCAAGGTCACAGACTCCAATAAAAACCACAGTGTCTTATGATGTGCAGCCAAATGCCCGCAGTATGTGGATCCATCAGCATCTATGTCATGCCCTGCCTGGGAAGTGCATGTTGGCATTTAAAGCCCTGGCAAGTTCTGTTCACCGGAATAGACGGCTACTCTCCTGCTATAGCTCTCCCTAGACGCGACTCTGGTTTCAGCACTCAAACAGATCACACTGAACTTGAAGCTTTCAACACCTTGCTGAGACCGCAGACTCTGCTCTTTAAGATCTTGCTTCTACTCTCAGCCTCTTCAAAACAGTCAAAATTAATTTTAGACAAACATTTAAAAGAGAAAGAAAATCCATCCAGAAGCCTTGCCAATGCTCACTGCTTTGACTGATGGGGAAAGGGCTGAGGGAGAGGATTCGGCGCCGACTATCCTCTTGCCATACGCCACGTTTAGCCGAAACCGGCATAATTCGGGACAGCTACCATGGAGCGTCTAGAGCCTGTTCCAACGCCCAACCAGACAGGATGTGGCAAGGATACTGCCCACTCTTCCTGAGAGATGCATCCTGCAGGCTGGTGAGTGACAACCCAAATAAACAGTTCCAGAGAGCACATTCTACCTCCCTCCCATAAGGTCTACAATCACATGTGACTACAGGAAGGGCCTGGGTCTTCTAGAATTACAAGAATACTTTGGGTCCTCTGAGTTCTTTATAGGTTTCTATGTCCAGGCCTCTGAGGGACACTCTCTGCCTTTGTGGTCCCCACACACTTAAACCCAAAATCTTACAGTGTGCACTGAGTTTAGGTCCATCCATGCTCAGCAGAGCAACACAGCCGCTTCACAGGCTAGGAGCCACAAAGTTGCCAACGGTAGAAAGCCATACCCAAATCCAGGTCTCTGAGATGCCAAAACCTCTAAGGAAAAGTATGTGAATCAAGTCCCTTGCGGGTGGAATGTAGGAGGAGACCCAATCAACCACACGGTCTCAGGCGCCCCACCGCTTAGTTCAGACGCCTTCACTGCCAAGGGTATGTGAATCTTTGTGTAAGTTTGAATGGCGACATATAGGCTTCAGCTGATACCAATGATATCAAATTATGGGATATGAGACTATCCAGGGAGCCCCCTCAACACTGAGAAACCTACAGCCCCTTCCCAAACTGCCACTAGTGTCCTTATGTGCACTGTCCACATAGCCCATGGATAGCTACGGCAGGTCTTACACTGTCCTTGATCTCATATAAAATTCCCAAGTCTTTGTCCTGTATCCCCATTAAAGGAGACCCTTTCTCTTCTCCTCTGTGTGGGATTTGGCAACCGGGAGGTACTTGGGGATTTTCTATTTAATAAAGGGGGCATAATACAAGGCAAGCCAGCAGATAAAAGTCCCCAGTGGTTGAAAACAAGGTCAGGAAGAAGTCAATGTGAGGAAGCGATCCTGCCTGGAAAGCATATGTGTCTATAAGGAGATAAAGGACATTTGTTCCTGTGACCGTGAACACTGGCAATGGCCCCTGGGACCAGAACAGCCTCCCAGCCTAACTCGTATATATTTTTAATGAAAAACTACAAATTAGATTAGCTTAATTTGACCACATCTGCCTTTTTTAAACAAAGGAAATTACCATTTTAATAGAAAGACCGGCTATTTGTCTAAGGGAGAGGTCCTTGTGAGGTCCGCTCTGCCTGTTCTATTTCCATTTTTAAAAAGGGACAGTGGGGCAGGAGACAGGTGGTCAGGCTTGAAAAGCACAGCGGTTGTCCTGGGATGCACCATGAGGAGCAGGGCGCGCTTCCAGCCAGGCACACATGCATGCATGTTGGAAATTTCTACAGCAGCAGGGCTTCCTCTCAGCACACAACGGTGCTCAAACCCTGTGCTGAGCCCCTACAGTGTGCCGGGCAAGGTGTCAGGGTAGAGGCCATGGCATCTTCCAGAGGAGGAGTACAAGAGAGAAGCCAGATTTTAATGCTCTGGACGCAAGCCAGGTAGTGGGAAGGATCTGGCAGATTCGGGATATAGGACAAATCCTGCAGGTCAGATGGGTAGAGCTAAGGTTATTCAGGACGATGAAACTGGATGGGGCTGAAGAACCAGAAGGCCCTGGCCATGATGGCAGCCTCATTAAAGAGAACAGTCTATCTTGTTGGGGCAGGGGTGAGTTTAGTCCCTAAAGGCCCTGTGGCTCCCCTCCTGGGTCTGAAGGGCTCTGTCCTTTCTGCTGTCCCAGTCACCCGTGGTCCTCTGCACAGCTTCCCTGCTCCACCCCTACCACTGCCCATGGATGTTTCGTTCCTTCCTCCATTGCTAGTTCTGCATCCACCACTTCCTGACAGTCTCACAAGACCTGCGCCTTGACCTAGCCCTTTTCTGAACTCAGCGATGCCCACAGTCTCCCCTCCTACTCACCAAAGCATGGAGGATTCAGAGGATCCGCCAACCCATGGGCCTCCTGGCCTTGACTACCCACCTGGCGCTCCCTGAAGATGGGCTCTAGACCAAGTCCCATCTCCTGTCTTCTGGTTGTTTCCACAGCCTATCCTTCCACAGCTCCAGGAAAGCAGCCCTCTGAAGTCTCAGCTGACAAACTCTCTTTGACTGTCTTTCTATTGGTTTTTCCCACTCCTCCATCTTTATCTTCTTTAGTATGGTAAATTCTACCTCAATCTTTCTTTTCAGTCAGTCCAAAGACACCTAAGAGTCTAACACGCATCCTGCTCATTTCAAGCATGGCTTCTTGAACCTGCCCCCACAATACGATGCTCGTGGTGCTCCCAGCCCTGAAACCGTACCTACCACTCCTGTAACTAGTGGGCTCAGCCATGTCTGCCATCCTCTCTGTCCCTCTTCTCTCCCATCAATTGTAATAGAAACTCAGAAAATTCCCTCAATGATGCCTTCTGTTAAGGGGGTGACTCCTGGAGTCCTGGGGAAGCACAGTCTCTGGAGACAGACTGTACACACTGATAGCTCAGCCCTGCTATGTGCCCTCTGACAGGCCACACTTCCACTTCCAGCACTGTGAAAAGGGGAAATGAGATTCTTCTGAGGATGCCATAGTATAAAGCACTTGGCAGAGTGTCCAGCATCCAATTTTATCCAATTCATGAAAGTCACACTAGTAGATCTGACAGTCTGAGTCACCCCTTCCCTTCCGCCCCACCCCCACCCCAGCCAGCCTCACAGGGGGATACTCTAGCAGGGACTTACTTCCCTCTCTCCAGCACCTTTGACCTAAATACACCCCAAATACTATATTAGGTTTGCATTTGGGGCCCCACATCATCACTTAAATCTAAGTCCAAGATCCAAGCCTGGCCTCCTCCTCCTTGCACACAATACCCTGCAGCCTCCAATCTGTTTCTGGCAGTTGGGAAGACCCAGGACAATACCAGGTACCACTCTACACCTTTGCCAACACATACCTTGTCTCAAGTCTACAAGCACAGACTAGAGACAAAATTGCGGCAGACAGACTGCATTCTTTGCCCTTCCCTACACTTGCTTCTTTGACCATGCCACACTGTAGAGGTATGGTCACCTCCCACCTAGGCATGGCCATGTGACTTGTTAGCAGACATACCACGCAAGGCTTGAGAATGCATCCGGTAGCTCAATTTCTATGTCTGTGCCTTAGCCATCACCGTGAGAACCCACTCAAGACAACTATTGGCATCTTAGACCAAGTGAGAGCCAATGGGTGCCAAGATAGGTCAGGACCGGCCTGATGAATCAGCCCCAGGTAGCTACAGACACAAAAACTCACTGTGTGTCAATGGGTTCTACAGCTCTGAGCTGATAAACACAGTCAGGGAGGTGGAGAAAGTTCATACACAATAACAGATGATGACACAGCACAATGACACAGAGCACGGTTCCAATTGCATGTATGAGCGTCACATGACATAGTTACAATTACAGGTTATGATAATATCCATATAATGCCTGTGTCCCAGCCTTGAGAATAATGTATTTGAGTCCCACTGCTTCCTGGACTTTCATAGACTTGCACACCTAAGCCAAGGGCAGGAGCATTATACATTCTAGACAAACGCTGAGGAAATGGGAGACGTTCCTATGTGAGTGCATGCCTCCAAAAGCCAAACCTCACAGTGGCGCATCAAATGATCAAAAATGGCTATCTCTGAGTGCTTAAATTATAGAGGGCATGAGTCTCAGAACTGCCTTAAAACCCGCACTTCCTGCCTTTCTACAGCTAACATGGATGACTTGTGTGATGACGTAATGGCTTAGACTACATCTGTCAAGGCGGAGACCCTAGATTTGGGCAGATTCCCTACACTAGATGAACCCTGAGAAAGGCTTTCCTTCCATGAACGCTCATGTAGACATTCATGCTTACAACTTTTTTTGCTTTTAATAGGCAAAGACCTTGCCCCCACTCATAGAAGGGGCCATTCTTAGGAATAAGGGTTTTGCCTTTATCCTCTGTAGACAATACACTGCCCCACAGGGATAATTTATTTTTATTCATAGATAAGCAAACCCAGTACCCATAATCTGCTAGGGCATTAAGTTCTAGAATCAGTAACTTTTTTATACATTTATGGTAGTTAAGGTTCGGTGAATTGTCTAAGGTCCCAAAGGACAGAATCATAGCGAGGCAAAGTTAGAATCAAACTTCAAATTTCAGTTCATTCTCTGATGCTGCTGTACCACCTCTGCATCTTCTCCATCATTGATGCTGATGAGCAGCCACCTGGGGCAGACCCTCCAAAGCTGGATGTGTGCCTCATCCACTTTTGCACTTCCAGTCAGAGGCGACCAACATGCAGGGATGGTCAATAGATGTTCACTGAACTTAACCAGCAAACGGGCACCACAGTTCTGACACCAGTTGTCCTCATCCCTTCCACTACAGGGGGTGGTATAAATCATGTGTGACCTTTGAAGGATCTCAAAGCAAGGAGAGATTGTAAATGTCACTAGGCCTGTGAGTCCTGATCCCCATGGATGGGCTTCCAGTGATCCACCAAGCCTTTCCTTGTGTGAAAAATGCTCTTTGTGTGTGTACATGCTTTCTAGTGAGACAGAAAAACTTTCATCGACACTTAAGCAGAGTCAGCAGCCCAACAACACTAAAGCCAAGCAAGATGAAATGGCCCCGGTGCGACAGTAACTGGTAGTGAATGGGTGGAGCTGGGGCTGAACCCAGCCCTCTTCATGCCTGCCCTGGAATCTCTCTTCATTTGTTTACACCAATGACATGGATGGTCCTACAACACTATGTTCCTGAAGCTCAGAAGGGTGGGCAGACAGATTTACTGCGCTATTGAATTTTGTTTTCTGTAGACCACTGTGTTCTGTGGTGGTGAAATATTTCTAACGTGATCTGGATCCCTTCCTTTCAGTCATCGGCTATCCATACAAATGTCAAGCCTGCCAAAGTAATTTCCTTTAAAATGATATATCAGCCACATGAACACCAACATCTCATCTGATCTGCAGAATTAAAAGCACATTTCTCTTACAAAGAGAGGGAAACTGCAGGCCTGACAAGCAGGATGTGTTTCTCCTGGTCTGGAGTGAGGAGGCCTTCATCAGCAAGGAGGACATCCAAGGCCCCTCTTCCTCACATCAGCACCACCAACCTGGCACTTAGACCTGGAACTCACTCCCAGATAACTAGGCTTAAAAACCAAAGCAATGGCTCATCTACCTGCCAAGCTGCAGGTGGCTGCTGTGCTGAGCACAGGTCACAGCACCGTGATGGGGGAGGGGAAACAGTCAATGGAGCAGAAATGATGTCCCTAAAATGCCTTCAGAAAGAGATCTAAGTCAGGTCCTGCAGGGCTGGAAGCTGCATTCCTGGCAGTGAGGAGACAGATTTGGGGTGAGTCCTGGGCATGCTATCCTCCTGGGTGAGACTTGAGTGTAAACATGTTCCTTCAGAAAGGTACACAGAATACACGACCAAGGTCACTCACTAAATTTCCTCACTGAAGGATCCCAACTAAGTTAGTGGCATCTCATCAAAGCTCTTCGTGTCTCCCCGATATAAGCATGTGGCCACCAGAATCCTGCATCTTGGCAGATTTGTCAAGGGCTATGTCAGCTGAGACTTTGGGACTCTGTTACCTGGAGGGAGGAGACAACACTTTTATTTTTCTCATTTTTCATTAGTCTTTGGAGAACTTTCTACAATGTATTTTGACTGCATTTGCCCCCTCTCTTCCCTACCCACCCAACTTTATACCCTCTTTCTTTTTTAACCCATCAAGTATAGTTTGTGTTGCCCATATAGTCTTAGGTGTGTGGCCTTCCATTGAAGCATGGTCAACCTGCTAGGAGCTGCACCCTTGAAAGCCCTGACTCTCCCTCTCCCAGAAAGCCATCAGCTACCAATAACTCCTTAGCTAGAAGTGGGAGTTCATGCCTACCACCTCAATCTGGCTGCGATTTGAGACAAAGCTTTCAAAATTTAGGATGCAGATGCCATAGTGGATTTGGGATTTCTCATTGTGATTCAGCCTGCTCTGTTTGACTTGCCACAGCTGGAACACGCGCTCTCTACAGCCCTGCTCAACCCAAATGCCTGGAGCGCTTCTTCACAAGAAGCAGCAAAGAAAACATATCTGTGAACGTAGAAGTCTCTCCCTGGGATCTGGTTATCGAGGTGTTTCCCAACAGACGACACACATGCTACTAAGGATTTGAGGAAGTACACATACCTGCTTCATCTAAATAGTGTCTGATAATGTGCACTGCACCTGTGAGCTCATATGCGTGGCTGCTTAAATTAGAAAGAGAGAGAACTGATTTTATTAAAAAATATTTTTAGTAAGTCTAAACATACGACAATGCAACAAAGGTCAGGACAGCAGTATTTGCAGGCCAGAGCAGGTTGGGTGTGAGAGATGGGAATACAGCCAAGCTCTGGGTGTCTGCTCTGGGACAGGGGGCTCCTCTTGTGTGTGGTCATCTGATTCTCATAGCAACCCTGCACAGAGCGGCTCAGTTTCTTCATCTCAGAGGCGGGAGAAAATACAGTAAGTAGAAAAATATTTGCCAAATTGCCATAGTTTTGAATCCTGTGTATGAACTGTCTAATTTGGCTTTAATTAGCTAGACCGATTTATTGTCCCCTGCAAAGAACTCTTCAGGGGCTCTGTCCCCCTCTGCTACCAGGCTGGACAGTGCCGCAGCAGTCAAACCCTTCCTTGCAAAGTGCTTTGTGCTTTGAGTCTTTCAAAACACTCAATTCACCAACATCACGTGAAGAAAGAAAACAACCCTGGAATGTTAAGCAAATTGGCCCCAAGTCACCCAGGTAAGTGAACAAAAGAATGAACAGAACTGAGGTTCCCAGATTTTGGGACCCCCAAAGCTCAAAGTCCTGCGCTGTGACAATTCTGAGACAAGGAGCCACGGCTTTTCCAAGGAGTCCCATGTAAGCTGAAGTGAGGTGGGAAATGCCTGAGATTCTATAGATCAGCAGAGGTGTTACATCCAGAGAGGACTGCTACAAGAGTTGAAGGAGCCATGTTCGTCCCTCCCACCAGTTTGAGGATCATCCCTTGACATGGGGTGTGTGTTAACAGGAGCGGTTATGGACTGTTGCTGTGCCCTAGACATGGAACATGTGTCAATAGGAGCAGTTATGTGCCGTGCCCTAGACATGGAGCGTGTGTCAACAGGAGTGGCTATGGACTGCGTGCCATGCCTGCCTGGGATCTCTGTTTAGGCTGCACCTGCAGCTACAGTCATGTACTGCCAAGAACTACATCCAGCCTTGCTTTGCAACAGCACAGTTCACTCCCTAAGGACACTGATCGAGTTTCTGTCCATTCCGAGCTCTGCTCCTGTCACAGAGCCAGAGCTGAAGGAGATGAGCTTTGTTTTCTGTCCCTCCAGTCCTCATGTCTCCATGAGCATGCCAACATTGGAGCAGACTGTGGGTCCCCGCTGCCTCTGTCCACTGCCAAGATGCAGTAGCTGAGTATATGTCTCTGGAGAGAAATTCCCTAAGGTCACCCCAATCAGTGGGAACAACACTAATGCTCACTACCCCAGGCTCTGTGAGACCCATTTGGTCACCATGACCCCTTTTTACCTGCCCTTCTTCATCTCTGCAGATTCATCTCTGAGCTCACTTGCTCCAGGAGACTTCTTGGCTCTCCACACTCCCTTGCGCACAGAGGCCAGCCCACTCCCAGGAGCCAGCAGATGCTCAATACCAAATGAATATGGAATGGTGATTTTTTTTCAAACAAAAGAGGGCCATGAGATCCTAAGAAAAGAGGTGAATTACTGGAGTAGCAATTGTCGAATCGCTCTTCTGCAGCCTGGAGAAATGGCTAGGACCCGGTCTCACCATTGGCTCACATTATACAGGTGGCAGCCTAAAATACTAATGCCGTGCACATGTTGCAGGCTTCAAAGCCTTTCAGTGAGGCCGGCCAGCCAACCTGCCAGTCTGCCTGAGTGCCTGTCTCCTGGAGTGCCTGCCTGAGCACCTGCCGGCCTGATGCCAGTTCTGGACCTGTGCAAACCTTAGCAAGGCAGCCTCATTAGCTGATGGGTTACAACGAGATGGCACCATGGCAGCCACTCACACTTTGGAAATAATTGGTGCCTGGAAATGAAGTGTTTGGTCCAAGATAAAGCTGTTTGAGGTTCCTGTCACCCCAGGAGACAAGCCAAAGAAACCTGAATGCCATCCATCCCCTGGTCCCCCAGGAATAGCAGAACGTAATGTGATTGTGCCTGGCATTAAGCAATGCATCTGGCCTTGGATCATTAACTTATATGGCTCACAAATATACAGTAACAAATCTGAAGTATTTGCTTAATTTATTTCCCTTCCTCCAGCCCTTCAAGCTGCATCTAATAGGGTATGCAGAGCACATTCTTCTCTCAGGAAGACAGAAACAAATCTTTGGGTGAAGAATGAGCCCACAGTAAACAAATACTCAACAAATTCAATTGATTTTCTAATTTGAAAGTATGGCATATTAACAGGGGTTTATGGATAATATTTTCATGAGTTCTCCCTAGTTAGGTAATCAATAAAAATCTAATCCTATAGCACTTGTTTACTCCTGCAAATGAACAAGTAACACTGGAACTACTTCATGGACCAGCCAGCAGTGACCTGCAGTGCACAGATGGCGTGGAGAGACCAGGCACGTAGGTACGGAATGCATCAAGCCACTGGGATTTTTCAAAAGCCTCTCAATGCAAGAAGCTAGGGAGAATGGGAGAGGGCAAGAATTTCTGTGCCAAATGCATGAGATGGGGAAGGACCATCTGCATGCAAATGACACTCCCCTAATGGGAGGTAAGGAGACAATGTGTACCTCCTGAGACAGACCCACTTTGCAGTTAACACTTTTGTTAAGCCTCTTTTTCCCCTGCAAGTTGTATCTTTCTGAATCACAGTAGCTGATGTGAGACACCAAAAGTAATACAAGAAAAGATTTGATGAAATATGTCCAGAGTGGAGATATCAAGGAAAGACTGAAATGTAACCATGAACAATTACTCACACTGAGGACCCACTGTGACAGGCAGCAGGCTCTTGCAAGCATGAACCCAGTACCCAGTTCATGCTACCCTCACTCTGGACTATGGGAAACCAACTCCTACCACTGGGCTAATTTTTCCTCTTTGTTCTTTTAATCACAATGAGGTAGGAAGGACACACAAAAATAATGGGTTTTTAAGAAATTTAACTTGATGAGCTCAGAGAGAAGGATATACTTGTGAGACCACAGCACTGCTAAAACATTACCTCTAAGTATTAGCAGCAGCAACAACAAAAAGATTTGAGACCTTGGTTTCATCATTGAAAATGACGCACACACCCCACACCCTGCCCATGGAGGCTAGATGACTCCCAGAACTCATGGGCCAACAACCAAACACGTGAGTGTCAAGAAGTCTTCCAGGGAGGGAGCCAAGTAAGTACATTGCTGAGGGATGGAAAGGCACATTGCCACAGAAGTCAAGGGTGGCTTTCTGGCTTTCTCTGCTCACAGGGAGGCCCCTCCATAGGTGCATCTAGAGTCATCCTTACAGCACCTACTATGTGTCCCTGAAGGCAAGTCTTTGCTAGAAGCAAAGGCAGTGGACAGGTATGGATCGGTACAAAGGGAAGGTTAGTCTCCCAACAGGGGCTAGAAAACATCCCCTTCCTAAAGCCACCCTACAAGCCAGGGCCCTTCTGCTGCATCCACTGGGTGGGGGCAATGACAGCCTGGGAAGTGAGAGGAGCGGTACCCAGTCCCACTGGTGACACCCTCCAGCTGAAGGAAAAGTGATGGCGGTCAGGAAGCATCGTGCCAACAACAAACAAGAGGTAGCAGGGTGCAGGAAAGGCAGCAAATGAAAGCTAAGAGAAGCTAGTGTTTAGCAAGTGTCAGTTTTTGATAAATTACGCTGTCTGGTCCTCAGGATGGTCCTTACGGAAGTGGGGCTGACATCTTCCTCCTGACGTTGGGAATAAAAGTTCAGGGAAATCATGTGTGTTCTCTGGGTCACAGAGTTGGCACCAAGAAGGGTCTGCAGTGACACGGCTACAGTTGTGCGTGCAGACTCCCTATCCACCTCTCTCGCCCCTCTCCAGGCTCAGAACCTCCTCCCTGAAGGGGAAAGGTAAAGGTGTGTCAGGAAGGGCTTCTGTTCCACCTGAGATCTGAAGATTTGAGCCTCAGGTTTCTGAGGGAGGAAAGGGCACGTTTATTAGTGTTATCTCAAAGACATTTCTGTCTGCTTCCAAAGAAGCCATGAGAAACCCCATCTATTCATCAAGATTTCTTCACCGAAAACCCAGGGAAGGTGGGCTATGAGCTCTAAGTCGCATGTGATAGAGAAACCAGCCCATTTATTTCCATTTCCTGATCCAGAAGGTTTCCGTGTGTTTCAGGAGAAGCTGGTAGGTCCCCTCAGGAAATCTTTTGTGAAAGTATACAACCGTCGTAGCTACTCTAGCTCAGGTGAGATTAATATGCTGAGATGCATTAAAGCAAAACAGACTTACATCTCCCCCAAATGAATGTGAACCGTGGAAGAAAGGCATTTTGTAGGCCTGACTTGGGTCAGCATTTTTAAATGTCACTTTTTATTGACAACCATCTGGAGTGGGAATGAGGTGTGTACTATGCCACTCGGCCGAGGCACTGCTTGGCCTATATTATTTCATAGTTGACTGCAGTAACTTCTCCATTAGGAAGTAGAAACGGAGGTGGGAACTGTACCATGGCAAAGAGCTGCCCCCAAAGCAGCTGCCGGAATAGCCCTCAGCCAGTCCATCTTCTCCAGCCACGGCAAAGGCTGCAATATGAAAACTTCAAACCATGTTATTATTTTGTTGAGTGGAGGTAAATATCCAGCCCACCAAAAGGAATTTCTACCAGAACCCTGAGAAGTAAAACAGAACACGTTTTCAAGACCATTGATTCGGATTTGGGAAATAGCTGTAAACTGCACACCGCAAGTGAGAGGCACGGATGACTGTCCTGGGGCCCTTTTGAAATCCAGCCCATGTGGATCCAGACCTAGTTAAAACACTGACCAAAAGCATTCAGGGCTGTGTGAGTGGCCTCAGACATCCTCTGGAACAGCAGGCTCACCCTCATGGATGCTAAGAGTAAGGCCCAGGACTGGGCCTAACTAAGATCACGTGGAATGGCAGTTTGAATGGGAAATACCCCAGAATCACGTATTGAACTTCTCCCCCCCCCATTGATGGTGCTGTTTGGAGGAGAGGGTTGTGGAACTTTGGGGGGGCATGTTAGAGGACATACATCATGAGGCAAGGCCATGATGGAACCCTCTGGAACCACAGCCAAATAAATGTCTTCTTTGTGCTGCTTTCCATCACGGTGCTTCATCACACCAACAGAGTGAGCAGCATGAGAGACAGGGTGAGTCCAGAAGTGGAGCCCCACCCTCCCGCTCCATCTTCTCTGTCCCATCTTGGCTCTGCTTGCCGTACAGACTGCCATCTGCACTTCACAGAAAAAGAGGAAGTGGAACAAGGAGGCCACATGGGAAAGAAGAAGGGAAACTGTTGGGACTCTGACCCTCCCATCTTGGGTCCTCGGCATCCCTCCTAGGATCCTCTGCTGGGCAGCACACAGAGACAGAGGGACATCTCCTGATTCTCCTCATACTAAGTGTTAGTCTCCAGTCAGAACGTACTCGACTATTTCAAGAGTATCCTCTGCCAGACATTCTGAATGCCTGCTGTGGGCTGGGCATTGCTCAGTGCGCTGGGATGAGATGGTGAATGCAATGGAGGCCAGTGGCATTGCCTAAATTCACACTCTGACATGGAGGAGACACGCGTGATGATTCTTAAAAAGAATGTGCCCAGTGTGCTAGAAGGGGATAAATGCTATAGAAATCTGAAAGTGTACAGCTTTCTGTTGAGATAAGAAACAGAGGAAATGGAGCAGGGTAGGGCCCAGTCATAAGTAAGACGGGGAGATGGGAGGCAACACCTGAAGGAGAGGGGATACAAACAGGTACCCAGAGGAGCACATTCCAGACAGAACAGGGAAAGACCCTAAAGGATGGCCTGCTCCAAGAAAAGCCAGGAGCACTGAGGCTGGAGAAGTGAAGGAGGTCAGCCAGAGAGGTGACAGGGGGCACCATCACGCCCGCCTATAGGCCATGTGAGCAGTCTGGCTTTGCCTCCAAAACAAATGGGGAGCCCAGTCATATTTAAGCAAAGGAGTAACAGGATTCCACATAGTATACAGGCACCAATCCGGCTTCTGTGCTAAGTACAGACTGGAGATGGTGCCATAGGACACAGGTAGACGCGTATAGAGGTGTCAGAAGGTGTATGCATCAATCTGAATGAGGGGTTCCCTGAGGCCAGAATGGGTGTAACACAACATTGGTGTGACTGTGTTGATAGGCTTTGAGTCACTGGACATGCCACACTCACTAGCTTGGTACTGGAATGCCACATTCAAATACCACATGAAGTGTGGTGAGTTTAAAAGGCAAGGTAGAGTAGGCACCCAGGAAAGATAGATGGCGGAAGGGCAGCTGTTCCTCAGTAACAGCCATCTGTCTCTATGAGACTATGGCCGGAGTGTCCGTGTCCGAGGATTTTCTCAGATGAGCAGGAAATTCACAAGTATGAATTATTAGAAGGAGTTTCTAATTTACTAATGTTAACAAGAGGGTTGAAATATTTTTTTGCATCCACACGAGAAAAAGAATACTTACAAGACAGTTTTAGCCCCTGCATTTGTTACCTTTGGTGTCCCTTAACTAACAGTCTGCTTAGCCACTGAAGCTAGACCTGCTCATTTGTGAAGGGTGCTGACTGGATTTCACTCTGTGGAAGCTCATGTAGTAAATACTTGCTGCCCACCTAGTGGCAGAGTTTTGGACGGTTCTAGAAACCTTAGGAAAGAAGACCTAACCAAAGTAAGCAGGTAATTTGGAGAGAACCGTGTGTGTGTGTGTGTGTGTGTGTGTTTGCATGCGCACATGTTTGAGTGTCTATGTTCTTGTTGGGCACACATGTAGATACAGTTGCGTACACTCATGATGTACATATAGAGGTCAAACAACCTCCGGTGCTTTCTGATTTGCTTGATACAGGGTCTCACATGGGCCCAGACCTTCACCAACAAGACTAGGCCAGAAGGCCAGCAAATTTCCAGGTATGCACCATCTCTGCTGCCCACCTTACCACTGCTGAGACTAACTACAGGCATGCACAATGCCAGTTTTCCTGTAGTTCTGGATCCGAACTCAGATCCTCGGGTCTGCAAGGGAAGTGTTGAACTAACAGCCATATTGCCAGCCTCTTTTTGGGGTTGGAGCCCTGGCCCTCTTCTGGCTTTCGCCATCCACAGTAAAGAATGTTCTCTTCCAATACTCCTGCTACGATGGGGTCTGTCTAAGCCCATGTGGCCAAGCAGTCATGAGCCAGATCCTCTGAAATCATGAGCCAACGTCTGAGCCAATCCTTCCCTCTTCTGTCAGCTGTTTGGATAAGACAGGCAAAGGTAACTCCAGCATAGAGTCAAACCACTTCAGCAATGCTTCCGGCTGTCCTCAGGAACCTCCACAAACACCCAAACATTCACTTTGAGTTTGACTGCAAGTCAAGGGCAACTTCAGAAGATGGTTTAGATATTTAATAATTAAGAAATAAAGATGATGCAATTGTTTCAAAGATATGGCCCTGGTCACCCACGGGGCTAGAATTTTCTTTGGAAATACTACCCAAGACAAGTTTCCATGAAGCAACAGAAGTGGAGATTAAAAGTCATCCTGAACTGGAAAAGGCTAATGTCTAAATTCATCACTGTTTAGGTCAAGAAAGTAAAGTCAACCTGAAATGATTTTGCAAGCGTCCCAGGCAAGGAGCAGGGAAATCTCATCAATTTATATAATTACTGACAACTCACATAATGAGTTTATCTTAGCCTCATAAATCAGCTGAACTGCCAGTTACTAAGTCACTGAGTGGGGGCAGTGTGAGATGGCCTCCTGGGAGAAGGGCTAGTAGAAAGAGGCAAGGAGAGTATCTGTTCTTCCTCTATCCTCCTCCAGGCAGCATGGATCCTCGGGGAACAGCCTGGGTCCCAGGGCTAGGCACAGCCATGGTCTCCAGATCCACCTGTCCTGCAATGAACAAGCCTTGGGAGCCCTGAAGATCTAGACAGTCATGTCCAAGCATATGAACAAAATCTAAACTGCAGAGAACAAGGGTAAGAGAGGAGCCTGGCAAATCTCATCCTTGTAGTCAAATATTTAAAGCCATATCGGGAGAGGACATGTCTTTGTTGGTGGTTAGAAAAGGAAGCCAGCATCCAGTGCCATGCTGGAAATCATGTGTGCAGCCGTTTCCTATCTAAGAACCCAGAGACCTGAGATTACAATGGTTTTCTCACAATAGCCAATCCCCCTGCTCACCAATCTGGCCCATCTGTTTAAGTGAAAGAGAAACAGAAAAGTCCATGGCTAGGCATTGCCTGACTCTGTCATTCTACAATCTGTTGAAACTGTGGCCATCCAGACCCTGTCACAATCCAGCTGAGAGGATGTCATGGTCCCTGCTCACTCAAGGAGCCCAGAATGTGTTAGGCTCACCACAGACAACCCGAGGCCAGGCACCCTGACAAAGGCAGCCTCCCAACAGGACGGTCACACCTAGGAGCACATAAAAGCAGTGTCATTCCCTGATATCAAACTGTATAAAATGACCTGAAAATATATACTAATGCTGGGGCTGGGGTGACAACCAAGACTTTAGCAAGAGCATTGGGGTTCAATAGCAGCAGTTACATACCCTTGACAATGAAGGTGACCGGCTGGGGTCAACAGACACAACTTCCCCAGCAGGTTTGGCTTATCAATGCCTAGCACATTTAATAAGCAGGCTGCCTGCAGAACTGGATGCTGAAGGACTGTCACCATTGGCATTTGAACTCAAAGCTTCTGCCCTTGTACTTGAAAGTTTCCAGGGGGCAACTCTTGAGAATTCCTGGCAGTCTGATGAAGGGGGCACTCTGCTGTGCTGGGCACACAATTGCTGTGGGACAATGGTCTGCACCCTGTCACTTGTATTTTAAATAAATGCTGACTGGCCAGTAGCCAGGCATGAAGTATAGGTGGGGTGACCAGGAAGGAAGTAGAGGCAGAGCAATGAGAACAGGAGAATTCTGGGAAGAGTCAGTCTGCAGTTGTCACCCAGACACAGAGGAAGCCAGACACAGAGNTGTGGGACAATGGTCTGCACCCTGTCACTTGTATTTTAAATAAATGCTGACTGGCCAGTAGCCAGGCATGAAGTATAGGTGGGGTGACCAGGAAGGAAGTAGAGGCAGAGCAATGAGAACAGGAGAATTCTGGGAAGAGTCAGTCTGCAGTTGTCACCCAGACACAGAGGAAGCCAGACACAGAGCAAGCAAGATGTGACTGCCTTGCCAAAAAAGGTACCAAGCCACATGGCTAACATAGACAAGAATTATGGGCTAATATAAGTTATAGGAGTTAATAAGAAGCCTGAGCTAATGGACCAATTAGTTTATAATTAACAGCTGCAGGACCAGGCGGGACAGAAACTTCAGACAACACACAATAACCACTTCAGCCTCACACCAACCTCAGAAACAGGCTTAGTGAGAAGCTGAGGGCACAGATATGGCTCCAGGTGCCAGCTCTTCTGCTTGCTGGGTAAGTAACCTTGGGCAGATGTGAACTGTGCCTTGGTATTCACATCTGTAGGTTGGAAGAAATAAGTAATGGCCACAAAGGATTGCTAAGAAGATTGAGTAATTCAAACACACCATCAGCCCAAGTGTGAGTGCTCACTTCCATTAACGTCTGCTATTATATCAGTTTTTTATTGAGGGCCCTGACACTTGTAGGAGAAAGGAATTTGCCTAAAGCCAAAAAGCTAGTAAGTGGCAGATCTGGGTCTTGAACTGAGGTCATACCCTCAGCTACTGTGAGACATTAACAGCATCCTGAAATGATGCTAAAATATGGTAGAAATAAATTTGGAGCGAATAACAGCTTAATTATACCAGTGAGATACATACTGAAGCAGGATATAATTTTTTTATGACCTGGAAAAGCAGACATAAGATCTTCAACTCCATAGCTGTCACTTCTATCTAGCTGGTGTCCATGGAGAATGAGCAATTTTAGAGCAATTGATCTTTTTCTCCTCTAGGGAAAGTCACAATACTGCCTTTTTTTAAAACTTTAAGCTAGACTTCACAAGTGGGAAGAAACTTGGGAAGAGACAAAGGATAGAGAAAGGGCAGCACTGTGGGGAATTAACCCAGAGGGCAGAGTGTCATGAAAAGATTACACTGCCTTGGGACTCAGGACCCTGGGACTCTTAGCAATGTGTGCCTGGTGTTCAGGTGTTCTTCCACAGTGGTAGAACAAATAGGTACCTAAATGTTTTCTGAACCTATATCCTTACTCAAGATCCCTATGTGAGGGTGGAGACTGCTCGTTCATTTCCCGGCCACCCAGACCCAAATAGTTACACAGGAACTATATTAATTGGAATACTGTTTGGCCAATAGCTTAAGCGTATTTTTAGCTAGTTCTTCCATCTTAAATTAACCTATTTTTATTATTTTGTGTATTACCACGAGACTTGTGGTTTACTGGTAAGGTTCTCCAGAGTCTGTCTCCTCCAGCAGCTACGTGTCATTTCCCTGACCCTGCCTACTCTCTCTGTACATCTGTTTGGATTTTTCACCTGGCTTTACTCTGTTAAGCCATTGACCAAAAGCAGCTTTTTTATTAACCAATGGCAATAAAACATATTAATAGCATACAGAGTGGAATTCCATATCACCTAAGGAAATATATAATCAAAGAAACATTAAACAATGTTTTTGGTTCTAATTTTAAGTATTCTTTAACACCCTCATTCCTAGATAGATAGGGATGGATGGGTGGGTGGATAGATGGATGGATGGATGGATGGATGATGGATGGAT
>LOJH01001353.1:38161-49472 GCA_001685095.1 Ellobius talpinus
CCCTTTAAATAAATAACTATTCTATTAATTATAATTCTGAACTGGTGTGGGATTATTTATGACTTACGCCTTCACTGTCATTTTTTAAATGTTACCCATTTCCAGAAGTGTAACTGTATCTCATACTAGTTGACATCTTTATTTCCCTGAGGACTAATGGTTTTAAATAGCTTTACATGTGTTGAGGAGGAACCCATTTTCTTGATCATTTCCTTATTGAATCATATAAATTATATTATTTATTCATATAATACATATATTTCTTTGTTATATCTATACATGCACATATACTCACATACATACATATGTATATTGATATATGCCAATATATCAATATATATCAGTATATCATATTTGCACAGATATATATGGTTGCTATAGTATTGACTATTGAAGAGAAACCTTTCCCTAGTGAATTATCTCAACACCTTTGTGAAAAAGAACTCAACTGATCATAAAGGTATGGAACTATTTAAAGACTCTCCTTCATTCAATAGATCTACAAGCGTGATCCAGCAATTCCATTCCTAGCTATTTGCCCAATAGAAATGCTTTGCAACTGAATACCCATGACAGCCCTATTTCTAATGGTCTCAAGCTGGAACCATCCCAAAGGTTCAACAAAAGATGAATAAAAAACAGATTTTGTTGAAAGCTGTCAATAATTTTTAAATGTATACACAGAATAACAGATAATTCTAAAAATGATCATGCCAAAAAATAAGCCAGAAAATGATCACGCAAAAATGATCATACACTCATGCTCCTATTTCTGTGTATAACTTGTTCTGCCAAAGAGGTGATGAGCAGTGATTCTCCCAGGGCTGAGGGACTGATGGCAAAGGGACACGAGGGAGCTTGATGGTGACAGAGGTGTTCTCATTCTTGATTGTGGGTTTTACAAGCTGCATACATTTGCTGAATCTCAAACTGTACACTTTAAATAGGTGGGTTTTATTGCATATAAATTATTCTTTGATGAAACTGAGTTAAAAAATAAATGCTCCCTGTTTTCATTTAGGACTTTTTATTCTAAATATCTAACAGAGGTTCTGTCCACATTTGTAAGCATAAAGAAACACATTTGGATATAAAAATGTCACGCTGCCCCTTGTCTCTATTGACTATTTCTAAAACGTTTTCACAAAGCTAAAATTTTAAACTAGCACTCCAGATTGGGTCTAATGCAATGGATGGACTACCCTGTGTGCACATTTGTTACTAACGTGCTTATTGATCTATCTCTTCTGGATGGTTATTTTCCTGACTCCCATATCAGGCCCCTGGTGTGGTGAAAGCCTATGGAACTAGAAATGGCAGACTATGAAACCAGCTCCCCCTGGCATATGCCCCAGCTCCCTTGTGGATTTTTCCATCTGTGCCACCATGTGCACAGTGTCCTCGACCTCCCCTCCAAATGAACATGGCCTGCGATGCTGCTGCCAAGTTCACCTCTAACAGAAGAATTATTGAATAATTGCTGAAGCAACGCCAGCAACGCCAGCACATAACAAACCAATGCAGCCCTAGGGAGAACTGGGCACATCCACATCTGCATTAGCATACTGGTTTGGGGGACACTGAAACACCTAGAACCTCTGGAGCAGCAAATCTACATCTGCTTCCCCCCTCCCCCATGCCCCAGAAGCACCCTGACTCTGTACCCAAGATCAGAGCCAGTGACAACACACTGTCATGTCTCTCTGGAGCATGGATTCAACATGGAAAGTTAGGAAGGGAGAGGGGGTTCTACAATCCAGCATTTCTGTACTGGAAAGCAAAGCTTACAGAGTCTGTTAGGAATTTAAAAAGACACTGAGGACAGAGCCTACCTTCAACAGATGCTTCCCTTTTAAGACCTGAAAATGCCCTCAAGCTTTGGGGTAAATGTTCCCCCTGGAAACAGACAAGATAACCTGACAAAATTGGGAGCATGGGGGTGGGGGGAGAAGGGAGGGTGGAAAAGGAAAAGGAGGGGAGAAATGGAGGGGGAGAAGAACTTGAGGGACCAGGGTAGTCGAGATGGAGGAAGAACAGAGATGAAAGCAAGGAAAGAGATATTTTTATTGAGGGAGCCGTTATAGGGCTAGCAAGAAACCTGATACTAGAGAAATTCCCAGGAATCCATAAGGAAGACCCCAGCTAAGACCCTAAGCAGTGGAGGAGAAGGTGCCTGAACTGGCCTTGCCCTATAGTCAGATTGATGAATATTTTTAAATGTCATCATAGAATCTTCATCCAGCGATGAATGGAAACAGAGGCAGAGACCCACAACAGAGCACTGGGTTGAGCTCCCGAAGTCCAGTTGAAGAGTGGGAAGAGTGAGAATATGAGCAAAGAGGTCAAGACCATAATGGGTACACCCACTGAAACAGTCTGCCTGACCTAATGGGAGCTCACCAACTCCAGCCGGACAGGGAAGGAACCAGCATAGATCCAAACCAGTCCCTCTGAATGTGGTTGACAGTTGTATGGCTGGAGCAGACTGTGGGGCCACTGGTAGTGGCACCAGGATTTATCCCTACTGCTTGTACTNAGAATATGAGCAAAGAGGTCAAGACCATAATGGGTACACCCACTGAAACAGTCTGCCTGACCTAATGGGAGCTCACCAACTCCAGCCGGACAGGGAAGGAACCAGCATAGATCCAAACCAGTCCCTCTGAATGTGGTTGACAGTTGTATGGCTGGAGCAGACTGTGGGGCCACTGGTAGTGGCACCAGGATTTATCCCTACTGCTTGTACTGGCTTTTTGGAAATCCATTCTCTTTGGATGAATACCTTGCTCAGCCTAGATACAGTAGGGAGGGCCTTGGACCTTCCCCAGAGCAATGTGCCTCACCCTCTCTGAGAGTGGATGGGAGGTGGTGCAGGGGAAAGGGGAGTGAATGGGAGGAGGGGAAGTAGTGGGAACTGGGATTGGTATGAAAAATAGCTTGTTTTCTTTTAAAAATAAATAAATAAATATTTAAAAAATTAAAAAGTTCCCTCTGCGTATCATCAAGGGTTCATTCCAAGGAGGGGGAGAAGGGAAGGGGATAGGAGGGAAGGGTTGAGGGGAAGGGAGGGGAGTGAAAAAGAGAGGAGGGTTGAGTTGAACCAAAGTTAGAGAAAACCCTGAAGTGATTAAGCTACAACATCCGCCAGGACATGTTCCTAGTCTCCCACCAACATGCCTGGCCCAGCACTCCAAATATGACTTTGCCATATTTCTGCAGCATCTTAGAAGCTGGAAGAATGGCTGTGCGTTCTGCATCCAGAGAACGGAGATGCCAACAGTTGTTGGGTTATCAAGCACACGCTGCCCAAGTGCTGGTCAACCTTAACACCATCCCTATCCCTGACTGTGACAGTCTCTACGAACTCTTTCTTGGCCTTCAAGCACATCAGCTTCCATACATTAAGTAATCAGACTGTGACTGCTGTTTCTCAAATGTAGACACCAGCACTGAGGACTCTGCAAAAAAAGCAAGGTTCTCAAACATAGACGCCAGCACTGAGGACTCTGCAAACCCAGAGCAAGGTCCTCAAATATAGAGACAAGCACTAAGGACTCTGCACACCCAGAGCAAGGTTCTCAACCTTAGACGCCAGCACTAAGGATTCTGCAAACCCAAAGCAAATGCAGGTTTCTCTGGAACTCTTATACTATACTTGTGGCTGCCAACCGATGTTGAAAAATAAATAAGGGTTCTTTGTAGCTGAACTTCAAAAAGTAACCTGAAACAAGCTGTTCAGCTTTGCACTGGGGATGAGCTGAAGAATGGACTCAATTCTACCAAACGAATATAAGACCCATGTATAATTCAGAATGCCTCACCTTCTTAATATACAAAGCAGAACCTGTGATCAAGAGCCAGCAGCTTTGTTGCGGCTTGGGGGTATGTCTGTGAGTCCAGAAAAGAAGAGCCAAGACATGTCCCCCAAAGACACTTCTAATAACAGTGGCAACCTGGCGAGTTACTCTCAGACATATTTCAACACTATTTATATTAGAAGAATTTGGATTGTGTCCCATCCCCCAGGGAAAACACTGAGAAGCACTTACTACATGAAATCCAAGTTTACATATGACATCCTGCTTCCAGAAATCCCTTCCTGTTCTTTCTAGGAGTCCCTGGGAAGGAAATGCACAAGCCGATAAAGCAAAAGGCTCCAAGTATAACTATGCCTGACAGCTAAGTTCTGCCCTGCAACACCAGGAGCCAGAGCCGGAGCAGCCTGAAGTCTCTGCCAAGGCCATAGTCTCCACAGAGCTCCCAGATGGCATCTGCGATATTGCTGTGTGCAGAAAAGAGGAAATGGCTCATCAAAGATTCAGATTCCCCACCTGAATAGTTCACGAGGGCTGCCGAGAAGCACCTGTCAAGCCCAGCCCTTCCTCTCTGGCCTGTGCATGGAGGTAGGTGGGACTCACTCTCGCTAGCGGGGTGATTCAGATCAAACAGGCAAGCAGTGGGAATATTGCCTTCTCTGTGCTGTCTCTTCCCGCATCTGCCAGGGATGCAAGTTAGAGATGCGAGGTCCTAGTCCAACACCACCTGATGCTTTGATACCTGGCTCCCAAAGCCGGGTGGGCTATGCACACGTATATCCCCAATGTCCCACAGAAGCAAGGCTGGGTCTCTTAGGGTTACTGAGGGGGTGCCGCTAAGTCCTACCACACCTAGTAAGAAGCCACGGGTGCAGGTGAGGGCATGTCTCATCACGAAAGCATATTCAGAACCTGGTGGTCCTGAAATCCCTCAGAATAATGCCTACCCACAGAAAGGGTTGCAGATATGATCTGACTCCAGCCTCTTCTGCCAAAACCCAGAAATAACGCAGCCCACAGATAACGCCATCTATCCAGGTTCCATGAGTTTTATTACTGCTGTCTCAGAAGCGGATCCACCTTACCTATATCTGCACAGTAGGGCCTAGAAACTTTCCATTACTATCCTCTTCTGAGCAAGAGATAAGCCAAGACATACCATCTCAGGGACAGCTGCTGACCTAAAAGTCTACTTAGGTGCCATATTGGTTAGTTCTCTCATTACTGTGATAGAAGCAACTCAGGGAAGAGTGTATTTTGGCTTACAGCTCCAGGAGACATGGTCCATCGTGGAGGCAAAGGCATGGATGGCATCAGGAGAGGGTGATGATAACCTTGCATCTGCAGTCAGGAAGTGGAGAGCTAACAGGAAGTAGGATCTGGTTATAAGACTCCGAGGCCTACCTCCAGGGACCTACTCCTTCCAGTGCATTCCCACCCCCAAAGAGCTCTCAGACAGCACCACCATATGGGGACGAAGTGTTCAAACGGATGAACTCATGGGAGACAGTTCGCAATATAGTGTGGATGCATCAGCCTTCTGAGCTTAGCTTACAGACAAGGGAGGGCACGTGAAGGAAAAGCCAAGTAGAGTGTTGGTGACAGAAGAGTGACTGTGGGCAGCTTGGGCTGCGCGGCACCTGAAGCATCACTAACAGAGTCCTGTAGGGGACGCTGAACTGCAAGGAGCCCAGCAGGAGACCATCCCAGAAGAGGAACCTCCAGAGATGGCCCTAAGAGAATTGGCCCCAGCTGCCCTTTAGTGAAGCTGCTCCCTCATTGCTTCCTGGACTTGCTAAGGGAGCTCAGGATTGATTCCATGGGGTGTAAATTCCCTCTGCTGATTGTAGTCCTTGTCTCCATCCTGCCTCTTTCCTGCAAAAATCCACAGGCCACTGGGCAGAAATTTCAGGTTCTCCCTCAAATGAGTTTTACAAAGGACTTTCTCTGCCCAGTTATGGAGTTATGGTTTGGATATGAAATGTGCTTGTGCGTTAAGTGAATGTTAGTAGGTGGGACTTGGCTGGAGGGAGACAGTCACTGGGGCTGTGCCTTCCATCCTTGTCTGGCTTCCTGCTCCCCATCCTCCATGACATAAACAGCCACCTCTCCCATGTATTTTCCACGTCGGGATGTTCTGCCAGACTGTGCATCTTGAAGACTGGAGCCCAGGGTTGAACCGTCTGAAACTGTGAGCTAACACAAACAATTCATCTATTCTAATAGTTTTTCTCGGGCATTTGTCACAGAAACACAAGAGGGACTAACAGAAAAAAAATGAGTGCAAAAATAAAGGAGTAACTTCTGTGACTCCATGACAATGTGGCCATTAAATTTTTGAAAGGGGTTTGTGGGAAGAACATGAAGAATGAAGGAAAAAATCTTGATATGCTGCAAACAGAACTTCATGGTGATCCTAGTGAAATGCCAGAAGACCAAAACACTGATAGACATCAGAAGAATAGCTACAGCACACAGATTTCAGTTAGATCCGAGAACTTGGGGGGGGGCTGGACCAAGGGCCATTCATGTTAAACTCTGACAAAGCTTCTCCCTTCATTCTGTCCCTGCCCTGAGACTTTGAGTGGGGCTGGATTTGAAAGCACTATGCTAACAAATTTGCTAAAGGAAACTTTAGGACAGCATAGTGAGGTGTGATATCAGTGCTGTTGGATGCTTTTAGCAGGCTTGTAGTGAGGATTAGGAACAAAACCACGATTTTAACATGAATGGTTTAGCCAGAAATGAAGCCCATTTAAAGTTGTAGACAAGGAGTAGATGGCTGTTCCAATATTAGCACTGCTAATCAGAAAGCAGTGGCTGTCCACCAGGACAGCAGGGACAGATGCCCTGAGTACACTGGCCCCATACCTATCTCAGAATCGAGGGTATAAAGGGTTTTGTTGTTGTTGTTGCTTGTTTGTTTGTTTGTCTGCTTGGTTGGTTTTGGGGGGGTTTTGTTTTGTTTTTTTGAGACAAAGTTCTGTATAACAACCCTGGCTATCCTGGAACTCACTCTGTTGAACAGGCTAGCCTCAAATTCCAGAGATCTGCCTGCCTCTGCCTCCTGAGTGCTGGGATTAAAGGCATGTGCCACCACCACCCGGCAGTGTAAAGGTAAAGTGTAAAGCGCAAATCTGGAAGTCTTCTTTGAGAAGAGGGCTCCAGGGTACCACATGCATCCACATGGATGCCTAGGGAGATGCACATTCTGAGACTGCTGAAGCCATCCATGGTTCAAACTCTTGGCAGACCTGGGAGCCATCCACGTGATGCTGGATTTGCTGACATGCAGAATGCCAGAATCACAGTTCCATGGCAATAGCCATCTAGATTTTAAAGGAAGAGAACAGGGGACCTGGCAAGGCAATGTGTGGTAGAGTAAGGATCTCTACAGGCTGCCTCTGAGAGGACAAGGTATGGAACTATGACAGTGAAGCCTGAGATGCACTGGAGACCCAAGGACACTGGAGACAGCTACCAAGAGATGCTACAGGCCATGAGTGGAGCTGGCCATGGAGAGAGAAACAGTGTGGGCTGCAGATGGCAAGGCAGTATGTCAGGGATGCTTGAACCCACTAGAGCTCACATCAAGACCTTACATGCTTCAGAGTCAAAGACTGGACCTACAGGGTTTAATATTTATGTTCCTGGGTTTGTATCCTGCTTCTACCTGAAGCTTCCTTGATAGTCTATTATTTCCTTTTAAAAATGGTATTGATAGCCCTGTATTATTGTATATTGGAAGAGCATGTCTGTCTATCTGTGTGCACACATGTGAACGTGTACTTGTGTATGTGCACATGCATGTATGTATGAACATGAGCACATGTGTGTATGCATGGGTTTGTATGCGCAGGGTTTTAAGGGACTCACAGCTAGAACTTTGACTTTCAAAGGACTTTGATCTCAGATTATTGAACAATGTTTGAGTTGTTAAAATTCTGAGTACTCTTGAAGGTGAACTGAATGGATTTTACATCCTGAGGTGGTCACAAGCCTTTGGAGACCAGGTGTCGAGCATTACAGCTTGACTATAAAACAGTTCTCACAGGTTTGCGTGGGAAATGCTTGGCTGGTAGCATGCTTTGGGAGGTTCTGGACACTTCAGTAGGCAGCACAGAGCTGGAGGAAGTAGACTGGGGTTACAGCTACCCCCAGTTTCTGTCTTACTTCCTGCTCTCTGTCTACCATGAGGTGAATAGCTTCCCCTCTACACACATCCATGGTGTGATGCTATGCTTTATGAGCCTAAACCCACAGAGCCAAGCAACCACGGACTGGACCCTCTGAAGCCAAGCACAGAAACAGCTCCTCCCTGTAAGCTGCCAGAGCCTTACAGAAGTAATTAACATGGATATTAAAGCCATATGTTGGTGCCCTGCTGCCAAACTCAGATTCATTTGTTAATATCCTCACTGGCCTCTGGCACACCCAACTCCCAAATACAAAGACCAAAATGGCGTGAGTTACCACTGGCGATTCCTCCACCTGATTCCCCTCATTAAGAGAATCACCGTGTCTCTCCAGCCCTCCCTCCAAACCTCTCCAAGCCCTTCCACTTCTTCTCATCCTCGTGTCCACAGCTGTCCCATCTCCATCATCCACATCAGCCGTCACATGGGTCTTCACACACCCTTCCCCACAACCTTCCCCTGACATCATCTGGAGCACCTTCCTCACAGCATCAAAATCGTCTCTAAAGGTTCACACCTAGCAGGGGACTCCTGCCTACTGTGAGGGGCCTTCCTTTAGGCTCAGGATCCCTGCTCCAGTCTCCATGACCTTTATAATAGTATTATTACATCATTCCCCCTTCCCTCCACACCCCTCCTCTGTATCCCGTAGTTTCGGCAGTGCTGCAAAGGCAAGGCCCTGACTCTCTGTCGCTCTCTGCCTTTCTCTAGTTCTGCTCCCCCAGACCCGCCAGTTTTACTCCTGAAACACAGCAAGGTCCTAACTCCTGAGCTCTTTATCCCTAGCTTCCTCTCTCCACTCCTCTGTGCCCTTCATCTCTATTCAATGCCCGTGTGTCTGCTTCTCTAACACTGGAATAGCCACGCTGTTAGGAAGGCAGGGAAGCATCTCATAGTGGGAAGTCCCCCAGGCTGCCAGCGAACAGTGTTTGATAAGGGATGATAAGCAACGATACTGATCTTACCCCACAGAGCTGTGTTCAACACCCCAGCACTCAGAGCCAGGTGGCAGGCGATCCATCTTAAAGAGACGGCATAGCTAGCTGATTTCTGCCAGCAGTGTATTTACCGGGATTAAAACTTGATTTAAATATACCTTTAGAATTATTATTGAATAGACCAAAGGCTCCATTCACATGGGGGCAAGAAGATAATCGACCACAACAGCTCATAGCCTATCCATTCACAGAAAGCTTCTCCCTACCTGACCCAAGAAGGCTAAATATTCTAGGACCATTTTCCCTCACCAGGATATCAAAATGATGCTTTGGCAAATTCTGTAATCACTTACCATCTTGTCTGCTATTTCAGGTCCAGTGCTGGATTGTATGATTTCAGCAATGATCAGACAGCATGTGCCCGGGGAGGCTTCCCGTCAGGCAAACTACAGCTGCACAGCCCCTTATAAGTGATTCTCCTTAGACTCTCTAAGCATATTTTAGGCTATCTTTGTAATTACTGTCCATTCCTCCCCAGGTCTAAGAAGGATGTCACATAAAAGTGGCCCCTGGTTAGAATTAGAGAAAGATCCTGCCTTGCCCAGTTTTGTTTAGAATTTAAACGAGAAGACCGTATCATGGATTCCTCTAGAAATACATACCATGGCAGACCTGAGTGGTCACCCTAAAGCCTTTGCAAGTCTGTTCTCCCTTCAGGCTTTTCACTCCAAAGCTCAGGAAGTCAGGCACCAAGATGAGTCATAACACAATCCACTTCCGGCCACTGGGACATTCATATGGATCTCTCTGAGACTTCTATGAGAGCCTTTACTTTAAGAAGAGAAAACCTGCATGGCTTGGCCCTTATTCTTCCCCCTGTCTTAACCAGACATGTTGAGTCTGGAGCTAGAACAGCCATCGTGCAGATAAGAAGCCACAGCAAAGGCATTAAACACTTCCAAGAACTGAGGCTGCTAACCCTAATGTTGTTGAGCCAATGGCTAATACCTTCAGATGACTTATTAAGTAAGAAAAGCTATCACCGGCTGTTTAAGCCAAAAACTGAAGCTTTGTGGTGAATTTCCTGAAGTCAAATGGTTCTGGAATACATATACTAAGGGATGATAGTGTGTGGTTTTTTAATTGGACTTGGACACACTCAGGTTAGTGTCCTGTTGTGGGATGTCTGCACACTGTGTGAAGGTGGATTGCTGTGGTTAGTGTAATAAAAAGCTGAATGGCCAATAGCTATGCAGGAGGTTAGGTGGGACTTCCTGGCAGAGAGGGGAATGCTGGGAAGAAGAAGAAGGCAGAGTTGACATTCAAATGTGGAGGGAGCAGCATGAGCAGTACTGGAGAGAAGAGGTAACAAGTCAAGCCACAGAACGTAGATTAAAATCAATGGGTTAACTTAAGTTATAAGAGCTAGTGGGACAAGCCTAAGCTAAAGCTGAGCTTTCATACTTAATAATAAAGCCTCAGGGGCATTATTTGTGAGTTGGTGGCCCAAAGAAAAATCCAACTACAGTCACTGACTGGGTGTTTAAATCTGGACCAGTCACCTGATTCCATTTATATATCCCACACAATGAAACCATAGTTAAAGCCCACGTTACAGACTGTGGCTTGGAGGAAGGGAGGCGGGTGGGGGATCTTTGGCACCTGAATGGTGACTACATGGACAAACTGTGACCAGTAACCCCACAAAGGGGGATCAGCACCACGTACAATCAGGGACATACCACCCCAAACCACAAGATCCCAGTTCACACCTATTGGGATAGACATTAAAGAAGAAAAAGAAAATCAGCAATTTTGCAAAGATCTGGAAGAATTAGAATAGGAATTCTTATGTTCTACCAGAAATATAAAGCAGTATAGGCATTGTGGAAAACAGTAAAAATGCATTGACAGTGTACATGTGTGTGTGTAAGTGCAAATTGCTCTGTGTGTGTGTGTGGTGTGTGTGTGTACAATGTTTTACATCTTCTCTGCTAGGAGTTTGCCTGACTCTCAGAGGACTTTAGACCTAGATTAATAAACAATGTTGGAACCATCAAATTACATATAAATTAGCGTATGATTAAGCAATTTCTTGAGAGGAAAGGAACTGAATTGAGAAGGACACTTATGCACCTACGCTCACAGCAGGGTTAGTCATGATGGCCAAAGGGTGGGAGCACCAAATTTCAATGACTGAATGACCAAATGTAATACACACATGCACACATGCACACACGCATGCATGCACACACACACGTACACACATACACGTGCATGCACACACACACACACACACTCTGGAATATCATTTATGATGGAGGAGGGTCATCTGTCTATGTGTTACTTTCATTGGTTAATA
>LOJH01001354.1:0-19785 GCA_001685095.1 Ellobius talpinus
TGAATCAGGAACCCTGAAAGTCCATCTCACCTTTAGGCAAGTTCAGCAGTCCTTGGTTTTAGTGCCCCGTTGGCTACGTGTTTGGGTCAGCCAGTGTCACCAGACTTGAACCAGTGGAACTAGTGGTGGGAGCTGGGTCTCGGGATCGTCTGATAAGTAGCCTGACTGGAGGACTGGAGGGCTAAGACTTAAGAAAGGAATAGTTAGAGAGTTCTGCCAACTGCTGGTCTCTTAGCCTGGGAAGTATGGGGCAGTGGTCTCCCAAACATAGTCTCATAGTGAGTAAATCCCTTCCTATATGGGGTGCAGTGGGCAGAAGCAAAGCAAAGGAAGAAGCCTGTTCATACTCTGCTGGACTCTAATGAGAGTTTTGTTAGTTTCTTTTAATATCCTGTTTATTTTTTTAACCTGTAGTCTATATACACAATAACATTTTCAATCTATGATCTTAAAGCTTTAGCTATTAATTGAAAGGTTTGGGCTATGAAAACTAGACCATTGTTGAACCCCTTTGCTACTGGGAGGCCAAATCAGGGGCAAGTTCCTGGAGGAGCTTTTTAGCTACTACTTGGGCAGTTTCAGTTGGGTGGGGCACGCTTTTAACCCACCCAGAAAGGGATCTATAAAAACTAGCAAGTACTTGTATCCTCCCCTGGCAGGCTGGACCTCGGTGAAGTCAGTCTTCCCAGAGTTCAACTGGGTGTTGGCCTCTCTTTGGACCTCTTCCTGGGAAAGGGCTCTCTGTTTTTGATTCATTGAGTACAAACCTGCCATCTAAGTGAGAGTCCCTTGTTAGGCTGTCTAGTTTGGGTATAACATACATTGGTCTGAGCAACTCAGAAATCCTGTGAACCCCAGATGAGTAGCCTGGTGCAGGTCAGTTACCAGAATCTTGCCAGCTGTTTCTGGGAAAATGGTCTTTCTCTGTGGTGTCCTCTTATCAACCTGTGGGTTTGAGCTCTCCATTTCTTTTTTACCATGGAGTCTCAGGCAGCACCAGGTTGAGGTATGTCATTAGAATATCTATAGACCCCACTGGTCTTAGGGCTGTTTGTTGGGCAGTCAAATCAGCGGCCAGGCAGTAGAGGACAGCAAACTTGTAGGGGAAGCCAAATAGCCACTAGGACTAGGATTATCTCTGTTTTTAATGTCCTTTTCTCTGGTGGTGAGAAGTCCTTTTTCTCCATCAGTCATACTGTGGTCATACATGGTAATAAAAGCATAGTGACTGTCTGTGTATACTTTTCCCCATCTGAGAGCCTGGGTCAGATCAATCAGTTCTGCTCTCTGGGCTGAGGTACCTGGTTTGGGTCCAAATCGTAGTTAAAGTGACTACTGCAGCTTCCATGTACCTGGTTCTATCTTTCATCTCATCTGTCATCTGTCATCTGTCATGGATGAACATTTGTGGGTTAACATCAGGTAACAGAGTAGCAGGATTGATGGCAGTGGGTTTCTCAAACAGGACTCAAGGGTAGCCAGGAGTAGGGGGTGGTATTGGGTCATATAGCCACTAGACAGCCAGACAACACCATTCTTATGTTCCTTGGAGGAGGACCTCCACTGAGTCATGGGGTGCTGTGATCTTAACCCAGAGTTAACTTGTCTCATTTTGTTTTGTTTTTCATTAGACTAGCAGTAGCCACCACAGCTCTTAGAGAGGTGGACCATCCTGTGGCTACAGGAGGCCATCATTTGGACAGATATAGCATAGGACATTTCCAAAGCCCCAAAGTTTGGATTAAAACCCCATTTGTAATGTCTTGAAAAGGTTTTCTGCCGTGTACTCCCACGGCAGCTCTCAGGACTCATGTGTCTGATGGTTCACCCTGCTGAATACTGATTGTCACCTGCTGTATACTCCTACAGGAGCTCTCAGCAGTTTGGAGACACTTGGAAGTGCTTGGGCATGAGCTGAAGTCAGAGCTGTTTCTAAAGCCTCAAATGCCTTTTGCTTTNCACTTTGTGCTGTGTAGAGAGGCCTCGCTATTTCCACCAACTCAGGTATCCAGAGGCAGCAGTATCCAGCTGCACCTAGGAACTCGCGGATCTGTTTCTTCGTGTTTGGAGTTGGGATCTGAAGGATGATGGCAGCAACCCTACTCCGAGGCTCCTTTACCTCCCCTCAGCTGGTGGCCAAGACAGGTAGCCTCTGATGTACAAAGTTGGATTTTCTTAGCTGATTTTCTGTAGCCCAAGGTCTGTAACTCTGGCAGCAGTCCCTCAGTGGCCCTTTATAATCTATTTTCCTGGGAAACCTCTGATGGAAGGACAGGAGGCCAGCATTTAGTGTCTCATCACAAAGGTTGGAGAATTTTTAAATCCTTGGGGCAACCTGGTCCAGGGAAGTTGCGTGCTATAACCTTTCTCTGGGTCTGTTCATTTAAAAACAAAGCTGGGTTGACTCACCTCTGCCAGTGGGAGGCTGAAGAATGGATCTTTCAGGCCAGGACAGTGTACACCTTTTTGTGTGGAAGAATCAGACTCATGAGAATCAGAGGCCCACAATTTCTTCACAGGCAGGAGAGGTGTATTCCAGGGTGACTGGCAGAGTGCCAGTATGTCTGTCTCTCCAATCCAGGCAATATGGACTGCAGTTTCCCCTTTTGTTTCCAGGGCCATTAGGTATCGTTTAATCTGAGAAGTAGTCTAAGTCTATCTTTTTATTGGAGGAAGAACCTTCAGCTAGGAGTTATTCTTCTGACAGAGGGTAAGACACCAAAATTTTGCTGGGTATCTCTAACTGTGTCTCGTCATCCGAGAAGGTGACAGTGGCTTTCAGTTTATGCAGAAGGTCTTGTCTCAAACCAGTTCTCTGCTTCACCACCTTTTGAGCTTCCTCCGGCAACTGGGGCCTTCTTACGCTTTTAACTTTATAACTTTTCTCTAATATCTGGGTTCAAATGGGTGACAGAGGAAATCTTTTTAGCAGCTGTTTTTAATCTTTTAAATCTTCTAAAAGGACTAAAAAATTGTTTAGTTTCCTCAATCTGTCCAGGCTGTGTTGTCTGATAGCAATCTCTGCCCAGCCCAGGGGCGGGTTTTCTATTTTTTTTTTCAGAGAATGGTGGGTTTTGAGTCTTCCCATCCTGCAGATCACTGTTTGAAAAGTAAACAGAAGTCATAAAGAGAAAGAGAAAGGAGTGGAATTTTCTCTTTTCCTTGGGGTTCAGCTCAGGAGAACTTCTCCCCTTCCCTGGGACTGCTTAAAGTGGCATAGAACAGAGGGAAAGCTCACCTGGGGAACTATTTCCTCCTCCCTGTCTGTGTACTATGCTTAGATGGCAGGGGGCCTGTATGAGAGACCCAGCCCCTCCCCACCTCACACACAGGGACCAACCCTGATGTGAGCAGGAGTCCAGCTACAAAACAGGCAAGTGCTCTTGCTCTCTGATGGAGCAGGTGAAGGTTTTTGTTTTTGTTTTCTTGGGTGGTGTTCTATGGGTAACCTGGCAGAGGCAAAAGAATTCCAGTCACTAACAGGAGGGGGACAGATCTTATGCCAGAGAGTTTTTAAACCAGAGAAAGTCACTGTTCAACACAGGGAAACAGAACTGATAGAAACACATAGAAGGACATACAGACACAGATAGAGACAGACAGACATAGTAAAGACAATCAGGGGTGTCCATTACACATTCATACACCTGGACAGAAGGATCCAGTGACATCTCACATGGATCAGCAACTGTGTCTGACCTCTCCTATGTGTCCAGACAGAAGGTACCTTAACTACAGTTACCTCCAGAGGTGACTGACCAGGCAACTTTCTATTTGGTTCCTTTGGGGTGAATGTGTCAGATCCTTAGCAGTGGTTGATCAGAGGGAGCCCTGGGGATCTGTACCTCCTAGGAATCCCTTGACCACTGTACTCTTCCTCCCTCCAAGGGGCTCTGAGATCCCTAGTGTCTCAAGGTCTGGTCTCTGGGATTATGATGGTACCTCCAGAGATGTGAGGTTATCAGCAGAGAAGATTGCTCAGACATGGGTTTAAGCCAATAGAAAGTCATTGTTAGCTGGCCGGTGGCTACACTGGGTGTTCTGTTTAGGAACCCAGCATAGGACTGAGCCTTTCTCAGGGTGAGCTTTTTAAGCACAAAAATTATGTTCTAGGTTGACATACTTAAGTTAACAAGACTAGCTAGCAAGAAGGGAAACTATAGAAGCCAAAAAGCAAGGTTAGTACATGTAGAGACTTTCCCAGAACTATGGGCTTTGGTGGATTAGGTCTTTGTTTTTGTTTTGGCAAGTGGTGCTGTCTACATGCTGGGTTTGTGGCCTGAATGACAGTTCTATCATGGAGTCAGTTGTGCTATGGTATGAGTGCCTACTTAGATATGGGGCCCTGTTACAATTACTAGATTTAGATTAAATGCTTGTAAAATAGCTTCAATACTTTTTCATTAAATATACACATTTGCTATTGCTTTGGAAATTTCTGCTAATGCATTCATTTAGAAGTTGTGTTTCATAACACGTATCAGTCATGACTTCTGTGACCTTGGGCAGCTTCTTGAAGCCTCAGGTTCTTAATCATTCACATGACTTATTTATAAATTTATAAGGGGTTTCAAAACTGGTTATCTAAAATCCTGACTTCTTAGATGGATAGAGAAACTTGGAAGGTGCTGGGCATGGTGGTGTATACCTGTAATCAGGAGATTGAGGCATGAGTTCTAGGCCAGCCTGGGACACATAGTAGCACATCTGTAATTCCAGCACTCAGGAGACGGAGGCAGAGGATCAGGAACTCAAGGTCACCCTTAGCTGCATGAGACCTGTCTCAACTTCCCTTTCCCACCACTAAATAAATAAATAAATAAAAATAGAGGGAAAGAAAGGAAGTTTGGGGGGTAAAATGGGATCATCTGTAATTAAAGCGGAGAGCAAGCTGCTTATTGCTCCCCAGGCTTCAGTGTTTTCTTTGCCACCACTTCAATTTTGATCTCCTTCACACAGATTCTCAGGCTTTAGAAATGGTGCCAGGATCTTTCGTTTATGACTTTGTCCAAAGGATTAGTTATGATGTTTTTCTAATTTGTAAACTACAAAGATTGAATTAATTTATGAGTTGTGTTAATAAATATTTACAGCATGTTTGCTTCGTGAGTAACACAGACCCAGCAGTCTCATCTGTCAGTGGTTACAGTGGGACTAGGGAGCCAATCACCATGAGGCCACGGGGCAGGACGGGGTGGGGTGGGGGGAGGATGGCAGGCACAGGGACGACAGGACAGTGGAAATGAGTGGATGGAGAGTCCCTCCGTCTGTCCTGGCCTTGGGTGTGGGTGTGGCCTGGGTCTCCTGCAGCCCTGGAGTACTTCCTTACATGGGTGTAGTTTGAGGTGATCCTCTTGTGTGCTTCTCCTCAAACAGTAGCCTTCCATATTGGGGTTATGAGTGTCCAGAGCCCTTATTGATTCATATTCAAGTAGTCGTAAACCTATTTTCAATAGTCAATGCAGGGTGCTTGTTGATAATGAAGTGTTGTTTCTCTAGTAACTGAATTTTAAATATTTTGACTGTGCAATGTCTAGGCCTTTAATATGTGAATCTTTCCTTCAGGAGTCTCTTTTAGAAATCCTTTGGAATAAAATGGCTTGATCAGGCCATAGAATTTTATTTATAACACAGTATTTTTATAACCAATGAAATTGATTAGATGATTCTAGTTAAACTATTTAATTTTGATTTTTTTTAAAATTTATTATGTATATAGTGTTCTGGGCACCAGATCTCATTATAAATGGTTGTGATCCATCATGTGGTTGCTGGGAATTGAACTCAGGACCTCCGGAACAGCAGAGTTCTCTTAACCTCTGAGCCATCTCTCCAGCCCTCATTTTGATTTTTAAAAGATTTATTTTATGTGTATTGAATGTTTTTCCTATATGTATGCATGTGTACCATGTGTGTGCCTGGTGCTTGGAGAGTTCAGGTTTCAGATCCCCTGGACCAGGCATTATGAATGATTGTGGGTGCTGAGAACTGAACCTGGGTCTTCTGCAAGATCAGCAAGTGCTCTTAACAGCTAAGCCAATTTTTCAGTCTCAAGATATTTAATTTTTTAAAATGGAAAAGATGGAGATCCGTGGACCTCCAGTGTCCTGCCCAAGGTCACAGAGTTATGAGTGTGCTCATTCCTGCTGTGCAAAGCCAAGGACAGACTATTCTAACAAGTCAGTTGGTAAGTCATTAATAAAGTGCTAGGAGAAGAGTCAGGCATGTTTTTCCTTTTTCTTTTTTGATGTGTGTGTGAGGGGGTGTGTGATCAGGAGTTTATAAAAATGGGTATGTTCATGTGTGTATATGTGTGTGTGTACACGTTGGAGCACAACCTTCGGGTGTTACTCCTCACCTCTCTATCGTGTTTGACACAGGGTCCTTTTGCCAGACTAGCTATCCTGGGAGGTCCCACTGATCCTTTTGTTGCTACCCCCTACTTCCTAGTAGGGCACCCAGAGATTACAGGTGCTTGCACTGCGTCCTCCAGCTTTTTGATATGGGTTCTGAGGACTCACATTCAGGTCGACAGGCTGTGCAGCAGGAACTTTCACCCAACAACAAACCATCTCCTACTTAGCCACTACTTTTTCTTTTTAAAATAAAAACAAAAGGAAGCTTTTAGCTGAAACTTACGAATAATCATATTTTCTTTGCATGTTATTTTCTCTTCTTACTCTAACACTGGCATAAAATAGTCTATAAGGGTGGAATTCACTGCATTTCATTTTCAATTCCAGACTTATATACTATCAGAGTCAAATATCCTATGCGTGTGGCTGTGGATCTAAAAAACATAGGAAGCATTTAGGAAGGAGTCCTTTAGGAGTAAGAGCAGAAACAGGAATGTGTGGGAGCAGCCCCCCCCTGCTGACAGTGCGCTCAGGCCTCTGCTGCTGTGGGAAATCCAGGGACTTGCTCTAGTGTCAGCATGCCAGTGCATGACTCTCCCCAGCATGTGGGATTTTCTGCCTGTCTTCGGCAGAGTTTCCATCCTGAGCATTAGGTGGATGGTCACTGGTGACTTAGAACTGCCCCCTGGGTAAGTGCACTCTTGTGGTTTCTAGGGCCCCCACTGCTGCTTGGGGCAGAGGTGTCTTCTCTGTCTCACCAGAAAATCTCATGAGGTAATGGGAATGTGAAGTGCCTGCCACCAGGCGCCGTTACTAATTACGACTCAGTCAGCGGGCAGAGACGCCTGTCTTAAGTGTTAGGCACAAAGAAGACACTTAAATGTCAGGCACAAAGAAGTACTCCTGTCATCTTTAGGAGCAGCTCCTCTTTAAGTCAGGTGGGAACCAGAAAGTGTGATTGTGTCCAGTGCCTCCTGAAGAGCAGTCATGGGTGCAGGCAGAAAAGATGTCCTGGGAGCATTACTTAACAACTTCCTTCCTGCTGGGTCGGCTTCATCGCTTAATAAACGTGAGGGAGAGAGAGAAAGAGAATCTTCAACAGCATCACCACAGTCAGGACAGATTAAACTAGTTCTTTAAGTATACACAGGTCGAACCTGGTTATTACTGACTGTATTTAGAAGTTTAACAGTTGTAGAGGGCTGGAGAGATAGTTCAGCAGTTAAGAGCATTACTTGCTCTTCCAGAGGACCCAGGTTCAATTCCTAGTTTCCACAAGGCAGCCGACAACTGTCTGTAGCTCCAGTCTTAGGAGATCTATCGCCCTCTTCTGGCCTCTGTAGGTACCAGGAACACACATGGTGCACAGACGTTCGGCAGGCAAAACACTCATACTCATAAAAATAAATTTAAAAAAATTGAAAATAAAGAGAGCTGGGTATATGTAGATACCAAATTCACAGAGGTGGTCTGAAGTGAGGTCAGTTGTGTCTCTGACTAAATTGGAAGTCCATGTGCCCTAGACTTGAAGAGACAGTTATTATGGGTTCTAGATGAGAGCAGCCACCATGTTCTCTCCACCTTCCCAGAGTCAGTGCTGGAAGTGGGAGGAATTGTGTTTACCGTACATGGCCTCGAGGTGTCAGCTTGCCTTGCTGACCCAGGGGAGCTGTTACACCAGAAGCTGCTCGATGCCTGGAGTCCTTGGGTATTCTATCTATCTGCATTCGTGACCAAATAATTATAACATTTTTAAAAGCAACATGAAGTCTGTGCTTCTACATATCAGCTGCATTTGTTTTTTTAAAATATATATTTATTTACTATCTATACAGTATTCTGTCTGCATGTGTGCATGCACGCCAGAAGAGGCACCAGATCTCATTACAGATGGCTGTGAGCCACCATGTGGTTGCTGGGAATAGAACTCAGGACCTCTAGAAGAACAGCCTGTGCTCTTAACCACCAAGCCATCTCTAAATATTTACTCTTAGCGTTTGTCAGGTCTGTAAGATAGTATCATACCCTCCCAGACTAAGAAACTGAGGCATAGAGAGGGCAAGTAATTGCTGCCAGCGGTGCAGGCTGTTTGCGGGGCTGGGTCTGAATTTGTTTTGAAATCCAGGAGCTAAAGTGTAACTATGATGCTGATGCTAGCCTGACAAGGGACCTTTAATGAGAGCATCCACGGTTCACTTACCCTAGATGTGAAGAGGACTTGCCTTCAACTTAAAATCTGGACACTCTCACTGCAGGCCCTTTGACAGGCTAAACCTATAGAAGTGTTAGATATGTTTTGGTGTTTATATGTGACTTACGGAAAATAACTTCCTGGAAAACAGTTTTGTTTCACAGAGAATGACTGCCTCCCAGGACCATCATCTATTAGCCTGAAGCTTAAGTTAGGGATATATGCATAGCAACCCAGTAGTGAGGACTCTTGCCGCATCGATGCCAGGAACTAGTGTTGTCATGACTGTGTAACTATGCCATGGGGAGATGGATCCTGGGGCCCAAACTCTTAGCAACCTGAAGTTGAGGGGCTGGACAGCTTTTCCTTGCATCCAGATTCTGACTTGCCTATCACATCCCACAGGCAGGTCTTGCTTAGTCTGTGCTTTTGCAAATCTCTCTCTTTTTTTTTAAATGTGTGAAACATGGAGTTAGAGAGATGGCTCAGTAGTTAAGAATGGTTGCTGCTCCTCTTGGACACTCGGGTTTGGTTCTAAGCACTCACACTAGGCAGCTAGCAACTGTCTGTAACTCCAGCTCCAGGGATCCTAAGCCTCTGGTCCCTCAGGCATTTGTATTCATATGCATATACCCACACACTGACACACACACCTATTCATAATTAAAACTAATAAAAATAAATCTTACAGAATCTGTGAAGAATGAAACAGATATGGATTGTATATAGTAATGCAGTCTGATCATAGGAAGGTGATTGCCAGAATCTATCAGACAGTCTGCAAAGAGAATAGCCATCCTTTTCTGTCTTCTCCCTACCAAAAGTAGTCACTTTCTTGCCATCTATGGTGACTACATCCTTGCTCTACTTTCTGGTTTTCTTACTCAAGTGTGTTCCTGTGAGCCTGCAGCTTTGCCCTCCCATTTTGCCTGCTCATTGGTTTGTTCCTGGTTTTACCTTTTTCCACCAGCTTTTTGTTTTGACAAATTTCAGACCTACAGAACAGTTGAGGTCAGTATGAGAGACATGATACATCATAACATCTGTCAAATGTGTGTACTCCATAAGTGTATGTACATATATATTTCCTGTGTATGTGTGCACACATATGGCTAGTGTGGATCTCTTTGTGTTCTAGCTGGCTTCCCGACTCCTAAGTCCATGTGATCCTTCTCCCTTAGTCTCCTGAAGAGCTGGGAGTACAGCTACATACCACTGTGTGGACATACCCATTTCCGTTGGGAGCCTTTGAACCGTTACAGAGTAAATTGTAGGCACAGTGGCCTTCTACTTCCAAGTTCTTTAGCACATATCTTATGAGAGTGAGGACTCTCCCCTGCATAGACAAACAAATCATAAAAAGCTTAGCATTGTCAGGCATGGTGGAGGCTGAGACAGGAGGGCTGTGAGTCTGAGGTCAGCCTGGGCTACATAGTGAAACCTTATCTCAGCAATAACCACCACCACCAGAGTGCTAGCAAGATGGCTCAGCAGGTAAAAGTGCTTGATGTGCAAACCTAGTGTCCCAGCTTCTTTCCTCAGGTCCAGTGAAAGAAGGGAACCAACTCCAAAAGTTGTTTTCTGACTGCCACACATGTGGCAAGGCATCTCTACCCCCACACTCAACATACTCATAACATACACACACACACACCAGCAAAATTTAAAAACCAAGTGCTAAGGATATAGCTTAGTAGTTGAGCACTTAGCATGTTTGTCTCTGGGTTCAACCCCAAACATTGTAAAAAAGGGAATTTAGCATTAGCAAACTTCTCTCACCAAGTATTTGTGTCACATGTCCCCATTGCCCAGTATCCTTTTAGAGCCTAAATGTGTTGTCTTCACCAGGAGCAGTCAAGGCCAATATCTTGGATTTTTCTCATCTTATATCTGTTTAGTCCCTTTAAATCTAAATAATGCCTTAGCATACTTTAGATGCTTTTTATTTTCACTTTTAGCTCTGTGTGCGTGTTCATGTGTGTGAATGCGGGTGTGTGCATGCTGTAGCACGCATATGGAGGTCAGAAGACAGCCCTGGGTGTTAGTCGTTGCCTTCCTCCATGTCTTGTTCACAGCTGCCTATGCCAGGCCTCCTGGCCTGTAAGCTTCCTGAAGTTCTTCTGGCTCCACCTCCCATCCTACACTAAGAGCTCTGAGATTCCAGATACACTCTGCTGTGTCCAGCTTCACGTGGTTTCTGGGATCTGCACTCAAGTCTGCATTCTTAGGTGGAAGCGCTTTACTTACTGAGCCATCTCTCCAGCTCAAATACTTATTTGACTTTTTTTTGCACTTAAGTACAATGTCCCTTCATAAAAAATGGTTGAGACCTATCACAAAATAAATAGATCCACAACCATCACCCAGGTTCTTCCTCCCAAGGGGAACCTGTGTCCTGACTTCTGGTACCATGGTCTGCGTGTGCCTGTGTTTGAATTCCATATTAATGGAATCTGAAGTTTGTATTCTTCAGTGGTTCCTCCCACCCTGCAGTCTTTGTTGATGATACTGGTTCCTACTGCTTGTGGCTTTCATTTCATTTTCACTCTGTAGTGTATTCTCTGACCACAACCTAATCATCCCATCTTAGTCTGTGTGGATGTTTGGGATTTGTCCATTTTTGGCTTTTGCAGAGTTCCTGTGAAAGTTCATTTATAGCATCCTGGCTCATCCTCCCCTGCATTTCTGTTAGACAAATAAATGGCCAGGAGAGAAATTGTTGTGCTGTGGAATATTAGCATCTTCCACTCCAGTAGACAGTCTCGGGTTTTTCTACCAATCTCTTTACTGTTGGTATGCCCGGCCACAAGGTTTGCGAGCCTCCATGGCCCTATCTGCTTCTAAAGCTAATCTTAGCCACTCTGGTAGATGGCACTTCTCTGGTTGAGTGCCTTTTCACAGTCAGTTGGCTGTTGAGCCTGGGTTTGCTCCCTTGTGATTGTTCAGGTTTGCATATTTCCCCACAGTGGCCTGCCTTTGTTTTCTCGTTGGTTTTAAGGAGTTCTTTCTATTTAGGTTGAGTTGTATGTGAAGCATGATTCTTCTCTCATATTGGCCTTTCCTTTTTACTATGAAATTGCTGTTTTATGGGTCATTTGGTCAAATATTGGCAGTTGGCATAAAATCTAACCTAGGTTTGTTACTCTTTTCCTTAACGGCTCTGTATTTTCTGTGCCTACTTCTAAGGTCATAAAATTCCTTTCTCGTGCTTCCTAAATGTTCTCTTGTTTAGCTTTTCACATGTATGTTTGTAATCCACATGAAATTGATTTTGTGTGTGTGTGTGTACACGTGCATTGTGAGGCAGGGGCAAGTTTGCATGAAAACAAACAGAGATAACTATTTACCTAAACACTGTCTCTAACAGTTTTATTAAGGTGCCATCTGCACACCATAAAACCCCACTGTTAAAATGTGTGCAGTGCACCTATTTGCAGGAAGTCTAGAGAGGTGTTTGAAAACATTCCCGTTACCCACCAGGCTATTCCGTTCATCATCAGGAGTACCTGCCCCTAGTGCCAAACCTCAAGTCTACTTTTTGTCTATACTTTTGTCTTTTATGGGCATTTCTTGTAAGCAGAGTGATACAGTGTGTGGCCTTTTTCATCTGATTTCTTCTACTTATCATTTTGAGTGTGAGGTCCCTCCATGCTGTGCCATGGATCATCTAGTTCCTTCCTTCTGAGTCAGTTCCGTGGTGTGGATGTACCACAGTTTATCCGTTCCCCAGCTGCTGCACATTTGGACTGCTTCCACTTCTTGGCTCAACAAATAAAGCTAGTCTGAACACCACACAGGCTTAGTTTACATAGGTACTTTAACTTCTCATGAGTAGCGACTTGTATGGCTGTGGTCATATAATTTTATTTTGCTAATTATCTTTTGTAAAGTGCTTTGTTTCTCTTGGAACACAGCTCTGTGGGTTTTGATACAGGTATAGATTTTATGGCCCAAGTACAATCAGGGTACCAAGCAGTTCCATCACTCCCCAGAAATCTTTCCTTGTGATGAAGAGATTTCTGGGCCTCTCCTTTTAGGGAAACATCATTGAGACGAAGGCATATGGTACGTGGCTTTCATGACATGTTTCCTTCCTGAGAGATTCATCCTAATTGTTAGGTCTATCTGTAGCACATTCCTTGTACTTGAACAGTGTTTCATTGTGTGACTAGCTAGCCATAGTGTTTATCTGCCTACCCANTAACAAGTTTAACTTCTCAGAGGAGAATATCCAGGGTTGAGGTCACTGGGTGTAGGGTTGCAGGTTCCTCATGGTGGTGATCCCATTTTACCTTGCCATACCTCATTTCCATGACAGCTTCTGTTACCCCAGAGACCTGCAAGGACTTGATGCTAAAAGGTATATAGTGAAAGCTCATGGGGTTTTAATTTGCATTTCTGAAATGATTGTTGTAGGACTTATTATATGCATAGTAGAACTGGCAGCAACAAAAGGTGTCACTCTGATCCAGATTCTGTTCTCAGAGCCACCCTTTCCTCAAGCTCCACAAGGAAGCTTTATTGTGAGACAATGTCTATGTTTGTCCTGTGTCTGTATTCCACTGTCCTCATTACCGTGACTTTGTGAGGGTACTGGAAGCCTGTAAAAGCCTCCCCCACTGCTCTTGAGGATGTTTACGTAAATGGAACCATATCCTGTGTGACCTTTTGGGTCTGTTTTCAAGGTTCACTATGTTGTAACATCTGTCACCGCTTTATCCCTTTCTCTGGCTGAACCAGGTTTCATGTGTGGCTATGCCACTGGTTGGTGGACCATTGGATCATTTCTGTTTGTTATGAACATTCGCTTACATGTACTCTGTGAATGAGGGCTATAGTTTCTCTTGGGCATCTACCTAAGAGTGGAATTCCTAGGTCACATTACAACTCTATGTTTAGCATTTGGAGGAACTGCCAGACTGCTTCTTGTGGGAGCTGCATTGTGAGGCCTCAGCAGCGAAGCAGGAGATTTCTGTTTTGTCCTTACCCTTACTTGCCGCCATCTTTGTCTTTGATTGTCCCCCTCTTAGTGGGTGGAAGCATTTACTTATTTATTCATTATTTTAAATTTTTTGAAAGTTTTATTTTATATGTGTAAGAGGGCTTGGCCTGCGTTTATGTCTGTGCACAGCGTGTGTCCCTGATGCCCTCAGAGGTCAGAAGAGGTCATCAGATCCCCTAGAACTGGACTTACAGATGGTTGTGAGCCACCATGTAGGTACTGAGAACCAAACCTGGGTCCTTTGTAAAAGCAACAAGTGCTCTTAAGTGCCAAACCATTCCTTTAGCACCCTATTTATTTTTGTGGGGGACACATTACATGTGGTCAGAGGATAACTTGTGAGCCTCAGTCTTCTTCGACCACACAGATCCTGGGGTTGAGCTCAGGTCCTAGACATGGGTAGCTTACCCACGGAGCCATCTTGCCCGCTCATCGTTGTAGTTTTGTTTGCTTGCTTTTCAAAACAGAGCGTCTCTGTGTAACAGCTCTGGTTCTCCTGGAACTTGTTCCATAGACCAGGCTGACCTCGAACTCACAGAAGTCCTCCTGCCTCTGCCTCCTGAGTGCTGGTATTAAAGGTGTGTGATACCACACCTGACTCTCATCATTGTTGTTTTATTTTTTTAAATGTTTGAGATTAAGATGTAATTACAATATTTTCCCTTCCCTTTCCTCTTTCTATCCCTTCCCATATATCTCTCCTGGCTCTCTTTAAAATGCATGACCTCTTTTTAATTGATATATATATATCAATTAAATATATATATTTAACATCTGTAATTAATAATATATAATTAAATATATAAATATAATATATAATTAAATATATATATATCAGTGAATATATATATATTCATTCCTAAATATAATCTGCTCAGTTTGTATAATGCTACTTATATGTATGTTTTCTGGGCTGACCATTTAGTATTGGATAACCAGTTGGCGAGCTCTTCCCCGGGGAAGACGATTTCTCCCTCTCTCAGCATCCTTCGCTGTCTGTGTAGAGTTCAGGCCTTGTAGACTTTCCCTCACCCGCGTTGGAATGTCTGTTGATGTCATTTTTGTTCAGCTCATGTTTAGGCAGCCATGTTGGTGAGACTTATGGGTGTACATTCTGACGTTTCTAGGAGACACAGACTCACAGCAAACTCTTTGATCCTTTGACTCTTACAATATTTCTGCCCCCTTTCCACAGTGATCCCTATGTGGGATTGTTTTGTAGATGTATTCATTGGGATTGTGCTTCCCTGCTCTACGTTTTGATCGATTGTGGTTTTCTATACTGGTCTTTATCTATCTCAAAGAGAAGTTTCCTTGATGAGGGGTTAAAGACTACATTGATCTGTGGGTATAAGGACAAATGTTTAGACTATTCTTAGGGATTATGCTGGTTTAGTAAAGTGGTGGTTGTAGGCTCTCTAATGTCCATGATGTCATTTAGTGATGAGTAGTTAGCTAGGTTTCTCATAATAGGTTCATTGTAGTTTGATTTGCATATTCTTGCTGACTAATACGTTGAGCAACTTTTCACATGCATGCACTTTTTGGTCAAATGGGCATCTTTGAGGAAATCTATTAAGTTCTTTGCTTTATAAAAAATGGAGTTATTAGATCTCTTATTGTGGAAATGATTTACATACTATTACTATACTTCTTGAACACTCTCTGTTTTACCTGTGACATGGGCTTGAGCCCATGAACCGATTTCCTGACGTATCAATCTGTCCGCTTCCTCAGTTGAGCCCGTGAGCCGATTTCCTGATGTATCAATCTGGCAGCTTCCTCAGCTGCACTCACTCCCTACATCACTGCCTATCTGCTGCCTTGGCTGTCTCTTTGTCTGCTGGGTAGCTCTAAAATAGCTAGTTCCCACTGTCATCTGCTGGCAGCATATTCATCTGGAAGAACCTAATTCTTTCTTTAGAGAGTCTTTATTCCAGGGGGAGCCTTGGGATATCTTGTATCAGTCATTCTGAAATATAAACTAAACTCTCCGTGAGGTAGTTCTTGTGAGAGCTGGTGTAGGCTTTGACCCTACCTCAGTGGTATGAACATCTTTTCACACTCTACCAGGCTAAACACAACCTCGTCCGAAAGCCCACAGATGGGCAGAGCACTTAGGATTTCTTTTCCTTTCCATTTTTTATGAGTGTTATGTAATCCTGCTGCTGCTCATTCTTGGCAGTGTTAGATTCTCTCTCCTGCGTTCCACATTAGCCTTTTGATGTCTCTCTCTGCACATGTAATCTCCCCTTCCCTTGAGCCTTCTCACTGCGTTGGTCCTCCCAGGCTGCCTGCCACTCCATTCTGCTGCTGTCCTTCACGACATGTTTCCTTCAACAAGCCTGCCCGCCAGTCTACCTGTGCCTTTCCTGCATAGCACTCTCTCCTCCACGGCCCGACTGCTTCCTGCTTGTCCACACTCACTTTTCAGAGAGCCTTCTTTCTAGAAGCATTTGACCTAGTGATCTGTTCCCATCTTGATTTTTTTCCACTCTCCTGGATGCCTTTGAATGTTGTGTTTCTGCTTATATTGTTGCCCCTCAGACCCATTGCCAAATCCACCTCCCTTGTCATTTCTGAGTGTCATTTTCTCAGGCCCATTTCTGCCAGACTGTGGGAGTAGGATGGACAGCTGTGATTTTGGTGACCTAGACACTAGCACTTTCATTTGAATAGGTTCTAAAAACTTATTATTTATTAAAGTAATGAACAAGATAAGAGGTAATATTTTGATTTTAAAAATGGTCTGCAGTTAAATATGTATGTACTTATAGACACACATAGACACATATTCTCATAAACATGTTTTCACACACATTTACACATGCATAGAACTGTGAAATGATTTTTTTGTTTGTTTCAGTTTTGTTTCTATAAGATAGGGTCTTGTTTTATAGTGCTGTTTGGCCTAGAACTTGCCAAGAAGCTGTCGTTGGCTTTGAACTCCTGATCCTCCTGTCTCTACGTCCCAAGTGGTAGAATTACATGTGTGCACTGCTCTCCCCAGATTTCAGCCACTCTTAAGACTACCGCCCCTGAGAACACTCACTGCTATGTCTGAGGGAAGCTGACTAAAGGCTGTGCAGAGGAGGCATTTGGGAAATTTGCTAGAAATGTTTTTGATGGTCTCAGTGATTAAAGGTTATGTTGTCTATATATTTAATTTTATTTTCAGTTTGGAAAGAGGACATTACAATTTAAGTATGTGGTAAAGATAATAAATGTTTAATGAAAAGGAGTTGCTGGGTCTGCTAGAGTTGAGGATCTGTGGCTTGGCCTTGCTTCCAGAAGGTGTTACTATGGTTGTTCAAGGGAATTTAAAATATTCCAGAGACCCTCACAGGGATCCTATGATGTGCCCCCAAAGGGTCAGAGCCTTATGCTGGATCCTCTTTGTGGAGGTCCCATCATGTAAGGCCTTACAGAAACTGAGCAGACATTGTAATACAGGGACTTCTGATCTGCGGGACTTGGGGACCAGATATTGTCATCCACATTCCTGTTTACCATGACCAAGGTAGCTTATAGAAGAAAGAGTTTATTGTGGTCTTACAGTTTCAGAGGGTGTGTCTATGACTGTCATTGTGGGGAGCATGGAGGGAGTCAGGCATGACACTGAAACAGCAATTGAAAGCTTACATCTTGAGACATAACTAGGAGGCAGAGAGGGAGAGAGGAGAGAAGTCAGTTAGACAGACAGACAGACAGACAGACACACACACACACACACACACACAAGGAATGGCATGAGCTTTTGAAACCTCAAAGCCCACATTTAGTAGCACACCTTCTCTAGCAAGGCCACACTGTCTTATCCTTGCCAAATAGTTCCACTAACTGGGCACAAAACATTCGAATAGATGAGCCAACTGGGACCATTGCAGACTAGGGAGAGCATGGAGGCAGGCGAGCAGGAGTCACAACACAGCGATGTGCCGTGGGATTTATACTGTGCTCACCGCCCTGGTGGCCAATAGGAGGAACAGTGGGATAACCTTGGAGATAGTGGGGTTCAGGGGGAGCTGAGATGACCCAAGTTGGATTCTCTCTGCTTTCTGAGCTTGCTGGGAGTAAAGCCTCAGTGCAAGCAACAGTGGAGTAGATCTTTCCTGGAACACGTTCTCCAGGCACAATCCTATTAGCATCTTGGCCATGTCCCTAGTTAAACATTCAGGCTCCACAGTGTCAGAGGGCCCCAACATGGCCATTTGTGCAGTGGCGTGTCGAAATACATGTGTCATTTGTAATGGGCATGAAAAATCAGTGAGCTCAGGTGTTTGTGTCACAATTATTTTGAGGGATCAAATAGTAAAAGTTTGAGTATTTATTGAAGGGGAAAGAATAGTATATTTAACAAATATTCATATCAAAAACATTTTTTGAGAATATTGTGTCGAGGTCAAGCTACATAGATACAGATTCTGAATTACGTTAGAAATCTTTTAGATATGTTTTATATGTATGACCATTTTGCCTGCATGTATCTGTGTACCATATGTGTGCTTGGTGCCCTTGGAGGCCAGAAAAGGGTGTCATTTTGCCTGGAACTGGAGTGACAAACAGTTGTGAGCTACCATGTGGTTGCTGGGAATTGAACCTGGGTCCTCTGGAAGAGCAGTCAGTGCTCTTAACTGCTGAGCCGTCTCTCCAGCCCATGAATTACATTTTAAAACCAAATTTTCATCTCATTTAAGATTTTATAAAGACATGCACATGTTCCTAGTACTTCCAGCCCCTTTCCTTAGGTTATCTGCCACTCTGTGTGGATCTGTCCTGTCTTTCTCAAGTGACCATTGTTGCTGCACATGGAAATGTCTACCTTGTATTATTGACCCCTGATGCTCTGTAACGAGAGTTCATATTTAATGGTTTCATATTTAGTTATCTTTCTTACCCCACCCATTCTCTGTTGGAGTTTTAACCACCTGGTGGCTCTTTAGGAAGGGTAAGAAGAGCTGCTTCCAGTTCACTGAACTCTAGTGGTGAGAGGCTGAGGTGGACTCCTGATCACAATGGTAGCCGACAGCCCTGTGTAGCTACTTAAAGTTTAAATTGCTTAAACAACAACAACAACAAAACAAGTCCAGATTCTCAATCATACTGCTCCATCCAGTCTACTGACCTCCCCATGCATCGTTTTGTTCCTTGCATCAAGTTCAGGGCATTGAATAGAAGCCCACTTCATTTTCTGGGACCTTCTAGAAGTTCCTCCTCTGGCTCCAGCACTAAGTTCCATGTGACTGAAGTGTTGGGGCCATACTTACCTCTGACCTGTCATCATGAGTCAGCCTGGTCTTGGGTTATTTCTGTGGCCCCTTCTCTTTTCTTTATGATGGCAGATTCGGGCCCATCAGCCTCAACAGACAGCAGTCACAAGCACAAGCTCTCTGTCTGAACCCCTTTTAGGCCTTAGATTGTGCTGGCCTGGAGCTATATAGTCCAGACAGGTCTCCCAGTAGCATTTTGTATATTTTAATCCTATTATCATATATTGTTTTTTTAGAATGATTTTATTATTAATCCCCCTGCCTGACTCCCATGTGCCAGGATTGCAGGTGTGCACCTTCATGCTTACATGCTTGGCATAGTTCTTTTCTTTTTTCTTTTTTTTTTTAACTAGGACTTAGGAGTTCAGAGTTGGTGGCAGTTAACTCTACATGTTCTTTTTCAAATTGTAGAACATTTATTCAGTGGGAAACCTTAAAATCTGAAAATTGGTGAGCGTGAATCACATATACCAATATGAACAAATCTCAAAGAGAATGCTCCACAGAAACAGCAACTTCTAGAAAAAGTGCTCATAAAGTGATGTCCTTCACATGAGTTAGTGTTTTTAGTAGTTGTGTGTGTGTGTGTGTGTGCGCGCGCGCGCGCGCGCAGCCAGGTAGAAGTCAGAGGCCAACTCTCAAGGTCATTTCTCTCCTTCCACTGTGATCCTGGGATGTTTGTGGGTCACCAGACTTGCTTTCATCTGCTGAGTCATCTCACCACTACCTCCTCTGAGTTTAAAGGGTGCTTCATGCTCCGTATTGTTAAGAGAGTGTGTACCCAGTAAGAACCTGGGGACAGGGCTTGAACAGGGTGGGTGGCAGCTCTCCCTCAGGTCAGTGGGAGCACAACTCTTCAGTTTATTTTTCTTAACACATTTTTTTTGTCTAAAATATTCTGCAACAAATTCAGCTTTTCACACACACACACACACACACACACACACACACACACACACACACACA
>LOJH01001354.1:21477-49466 GCA_001685095.1 Ellobius talpinus
CACACACACACACACACACACCCCTGATGATTTTTAAAGTGGGAAATTTGCAGTAAGCATGTCCCTCTAACTGCAGTGTGGTTTAAAAGAAAGCTGGAAACTCCAGTAGACATCTACAAAACATCCAGTGATGAAGCTGCTCACACAGAGGCTTCATCGAGTTCTTAAGAATCCTATCTTGCCCTCTGTATAACCTGAAGCTTACAGAAGACATGGCATGTCTTTGGTCTATGGATCTGTGTCACCATCCTGGCCAGATGAAGATGCTCCTCAGAGGTGTGGGTGCAGGAGCCACAGCCATGAGTCAGCAGAAAGCATTCTTGCCCATCAGCGCATGCCTGGGTGAAGAAGAGCCACACGCTGGGAGCACAGTGAGGCTGTGTGGCGCCCACATGCTGCAGAGGAGCTGTGTCAGCAGTCTAACACTCCAGCTGGGTGTGGGCCCCACCTCTCTGGCTACACTGCAAATGTGAGAGCTGCAAATCTGGTGATTCTTAGAGATCTCTTGTGAAGGTCAGGCTTTGTTTTGTTGAGTTTAATCTCTCGCAGACTTTTGAATTCTTGCCATGTAGAATTTTCAGTTCCTTCAAGGTTATTTAGCCTTATTTCTTATTTGTATGTTTCTCCAGCCTAGCTCTCTCTCATTATCTGTTTCTAAGCCCCCCACCCCCTTTTTAAATGCTTTTTTTCCTTTTACCGGCTTCGCCTTGAACCCTCAAGCATGCATATTTCTTCCTGGCTTTATTTCTTCTTGAAATGTTAGCGCTCTCACATCTTGTTAGAGTTCACATAGTGTTATTTTTTTTGTTTTAAAACATTTTTGATTTGTTGAGGAGTGTTTCTCTAAAGCCTACAGCTCTGTGACTTTTCGTGTATTGAAGAGTGGTATAACCATCACCATAGTTTTAGTTGATCTCATCACTCCACAAGGAAACCTCTCTGCTGGCAGTTACCCCCGAGCAGGCTTGGTTCATAGCCAGTGCTGGTCCTGAGAGCCCTGTTGGCTCATAGTATTCCACAGCAGTTAGCCTGGGCCTCCATTCTTCCTTCACCTTTGTTTAGCTCATTGTTAAGATGCCTCGGTCTCTCCTGTGCATCCTGTCATCACCTCAGGCCCTTGGCCAACACCAGGCTGCCTTGTCTCTATGCAGTTCCCTGCTCTAGGGGACATTTCACTGAAATGGAACCATGGCCTTTTGAAACTGGCTTTTTTCCCCTGAGGAACCTTTGACTTTATATCTTTCTTAAAGGTACTCTCTTATTTGGTTTTCCCATTATTTACCTGTTGCATATTCTCAGATTTACTTATTCATTTACAGTGCTGAGTCTGAAACACAGAGCCTTGAGCGTGTGGGACAAACATTCTACCCCTGAGCCTCGCTGCCCCTTCCCCAATTTTAATTTCTGTTCTTTCCGGACTCTATTTTCTATGTGTCTGTTCTATAATTAAATCATTGGGAGCAGAAACGGGCTCAGATATCTTTGCTGCTGCATAGGGAGGCTTGTCCTCTCAGACACCAGTAAATTAGTTGCTAGTTTCAGTTACTGACACATTGCTCCTAAGCAAGCTCAGCTAGCAGCGTTGTCTGGCTCTTTAAGCCCTGGAGTCTCAGAGTGTTCCATAGTAGTTACCCTGGGCCTCTATCTTTCTCCTGTTGCTGACTCATTGTAAAACCTTTAATGACTTCTGAACATACAGTCAACAGGTGCCTAGGGCCCATGACTTCCCTCTTCCTGGGGATTGTATTACTCTCGCTGTTCTCCCCTTCACTGCTGGCCTGGTCATTCATGCCCTTCCTTGGTTCACTGCTGGCCTGGTCATTCATGCCCTTCCTTGGTTTTCTTGAGTTACTCCTCATCAGCTTTTAATGCCCACAGCTGTCCTATGGAGTAGCATCATTCCTTTGCTGTAGTATTTCCATTTCAAAGACAGGAACTGAGGCGAATATTTTCTCCTGACTCAGTTTCTATAGGTGGAGCAGTATCTGCCTTTTAGTCCTTAGCCCAGGTCATGGGGCTCAGTGAGGACTCCATATATACTGAGTTTGTGGGGTAAGTGAATGAGCAAATGAATGAATGGGCTGGGACCAGCAGGCTGCTGTGGGCATTCTCAGTGTGATCTTCCAGAGTCGGTGGTAGTCCTGAAGCCTGGTGTTAAACCATATAGACAAAAGGTTGATTTTATTGTTTGGACTTAAAATTTTTTACAAATAAAATCTTACCCGTATACACATAATGCAACTTGTGATTTATTGTCAAATATTGAGCCCACAAGTTAGTTCCCACAGTTAGTTTTACATAGGAGTGGAAGAATTTGACCTATAGAGTATTTTTATTGTTAAAACTTTTGCTCTTAACCAGAAACATTAAAAAGTTTAAAAATGTTTTATCTAAATCTTTATAGATCTTGGTGATTTGATAGGTTAATTCTTTTAATTCTTATTTTCCTTATTGACCAATTGAATTTTAGTTTAATAAATAATTTTCATTTTATTGGCCATTTAAAACAGGACAAAGGGAAGAAACATTTTAGGATGTTTATGAGCCAGCCCAAGCTGATTGCTTCTCGTGTGTTTATTGTTTTAAATCAGTGATGACATCAGCTTCTAGGCAGTTATGTTGTTCTTTTAACCCCCAGTCACGTCTTAAGCACTCTTTCCTGGATTTTCTTTATTTCTTCTCTTTTTGGTACACTGACCATCAAGTCCCTAAGAGTCCTGGTGACTGAGGAACTCATTCCAAAACAAGAGCCCCAGTGAAGAAGACAGGTTAGAAGATGCTTCTTTTCTGAACTGAACTGTGCCGCTCATTCATACACTTGGTCACTAAAACCCATCATCAGTACATATAAAACAGAGTTTTTGTCCTCAAAGAATTGATGACAGTCATCCATTGGCACCCTGGAGCAATTGGTTTAAGGATTCCCTGTAGACACCAAAATATGAATATGTTCATGTCTTTTATGTAAAATGTCATATTTTCACATAATCTACATACATTGTCCCATATACTTTATCTCTAGATTGCTCATTATACCTAAATAGTGTAAATGCTATGATACACAGCATTTATTTATTTATATGATACAAACAAATATTTGATACACAGAATTATCTGAACAATAGACAAGGAAAAATGTCATGTGGTGGTTTGAATGAAAATGGTCCCCATAACCCCAAAGGGAGTGGTACCTGTTAGAAGGTGTAACCTTGTTGGAAGAAGTGTGTCACGGGGGTGGGCTTTGAGTCAAATGCTCAATCCAGGCCCAGTGGCTCTCTCTTCCTGCTACCTGGTGATCAGATATAGAACTCTCAGCTCCTTCTCCAGCACCATGTCCTCCTGCACACTGACATGCTTCCCACCGTGACGAGAATGGACTAAACCTCTGAACCTGTAAGCCAGCTCTAATTAAATGTTTCCCTGTTAAGAATTGCCATGCTAATGGTGTCTCTTCACAGTAATAGAAACCCTAAATAAGATATGTCTGTATATGTTCAATACAGAAACAATTTTTCTTTTGTTTTTCATGTATACACGTGTGTATGTGTACATGTGTTTGCATGTATATATGTGTTCTCATATGTGAGTGCTTGTGCATGCATGTTTGTGAAGGCCTAAAGTTGATGTTAGGTGTCTTCCACAGCCTTCCAACTTATTTATTGAGTCAGCATCTCTCAATTGAACCCAGAGCCATCAATCAGCTAGACTAGTTAGATCACTTGCTCTACCTCCCTAGTGCTGGAATTATAGGTAACTGATGCATCTACCTCACTTTTTCATGGGTTTTGGGCATCTGAACTCCAGTCCTAATGAAGCGTTTTATACACCAAGCCATTTCTCCAGCTCCACAGATACAATTTTCTGAAACAATAATTTTGCTTCACAGTGGAATTTGTAGATGAAGAATCCACAGTGAAGAGGACTGACTATACTTAAGATTACTTGGGGGTGGAGAGATGGCGCAGTGGATATGAGAGCTTGCTGTGAAATCACGGGGATTGGAGTTCAGATTCCTAGCAATCACCTAAAAAGCTATGTGTGGCTGTAACCCCAGTGTGGTGGGGGTGGAGCCTGAGTGGGTGGGTGGAGGCAGGATTGTTGGCACTTGCTTGCTGCTGCCTTAGATTGAGATTCAATGGTAGAATTTGTCTCAAGAGAATAGATAAAGAGTGATAGAACAGGATACCCAGTGTCCTCTTCTGGCCTCTATGTATGTAGACCACACGTACACACACAGAAAAGACACAAGGAAAGTTGGATCTAGAATTCTAGCTACTTAGGAGGCAGAGGCTGGGCTACAAAATGAGACTGAATCTAGCCCAAGCAATTTATTAAGGCCCTGTCTTAAAATTTGAAAAGGAAAAAAAATATGGGAGAGGGTTTTCTAAGCCCCGTCTCTCTCCAAGGATGTATAGGCAGTTAATGGTTCCTGGGAGAGGGAAAGATTTCCTTCTTTTTTGTGTAGGAACTGGTTCGTTTCCCATGCTTTTTTGACTAACTCCTCACCCATGTTCTTGTAAGCAACCCTAATTAAACTCACTGGACTGCCAAAAAATACAACACAATGCAACACAGCATAACACAACACAAGATACAGGGAATCAGTGAGAGTGGAAGCTGAACAGGAGAGGCTAATGGTGGTGAATATGACTAAAATACACTGTATATATGTATGCAAGTTCATAATGAAACCCATTGTGCATGGCTGATGTATGCTAATAAATAAATTTTAAGTATTACAAATGGAGATGGCTCAGCGGTAAAGCACTGGCCTAGTTTGTACTGGGTCCAGGCTACCATCTCCAGTGTGGAGGGGAGTGATGAAAATATTCAAGGAGGTGAACCATGTGATGCTCTGTGTACAGTTTTTTTTCACTAGGTGGGAACACATTAGGAAGCACCTCCCCTCTCTGCAGCCCTGTAAAATGAAGCTGATAAAAGATATGAGTGTTGGTGAGGTAAAAAATGAATTGCCAAGAAAGCTTTCAGGAAATAATACTAATTATTTTCTTGTATATGCACATTTAACAAAGTAAATACTTTGCCTTATTTGGGCCTTTCAGCCCAGATGAGCTGTTATAGTCATATCAGAAGCCAGGGTCTGTAAGTGTGGTCATCCACTAAGTCATTAATGCGCAGGCCTAAGACTTCCACGAGGCCCAAGCCTTTAACTTTTCTCATGGTGGACAGCTAAACCTATGTTTCTGTTTCATGCTGAGTTCCTTTAGTGTGGGCAGCAGGATTCACTTTAAATTTAGCTCTCCATATTGAAGTATAAAAAAAGTTACTTATCTACCAGACTCCCTTGCTTTAGATGCCTGCATAGGTTCAGTTTTTGTTCAAGAGCAGTATTGTCTCTACACGTTGGCGTTCTGAGCTCCCCGAGGAAGAGCTGAGTTAGAGACAGATTTGGAGCAGTTCTGCACCTGTTTATCTGTGTAGAAGGAGCAGGAAAGAGGCTCCTGAGGATGGGCAGATCAAACACCTCGTTGGTAATAATAGCTGCCGTTATCAGGCATACTATGTACTGAGCACAGCTGTAAAGACTCTATGTGGACCCTTGACAATTACCCCAGTCTCACAGGCTGGTCTTCTTCTAAGCCTCACCCCACAAGTGAGAAAACAAGATGTCTAGGTCCCATAGTTAAGAGGTGATGGAGCCTGAACCTCATGCTCAGGGCTTCTCTTCAAACACTGTACCCTTATCCTTGTATTGGCTGCCTGACAGAAGCATCGCTCCGACCCTTCGCATCGTGTCTGGCTTTTCCACCAGCCCCTTCCTTATTCTTTCTTCTTGCTTCCCTTTGGCTTCCTTGGTGTACTCTGGTGACACACACACATACACAGACACACACTACATACTATATACTACATATACACCATACAACACATACCACACACACACTACATATGCACACAGCAACACATACTACACACCACACACACCACAATACTACACACACCACACATACTACACACAGCACACTTACTTCACACAGCACACACACACCACACACGCATACCACACATACTACACACACCACACACATACTACACATACCACAGATACTACACACACATCACATACCCACAATACTACCCACACATGCATGCTACACATACCACACATACAGTCCCAGCCATATTAAGCTCAGCACCACCTGATGATTATACCTGCCAAAGGCTCTTTTGTTGGAGGAATCCCCACAGACTATTCTAGAAATACTCACTGTCTGGGGATGGATGCCTGGGCTGACCTCTCTTTGAGGACCTGCTGTTCAGGAGGCTTTCTGCCTTAGTCTAATGGTGCTGCCATCACAGAATACCACAGACTGGGTAATTTATAAGAAGAGAAAATTACATCTCACAGTCTGAAGGCTTGTAAGTCTCAGGTCAAGGCCTTAGTGCTGATTTGATCTGGTGAGAACTGTATCCTTCTGAGGAAAGGACTTGTCTTCACAGGGCTGAAGGAAAAGCTACCAGTTCTACATAGAGCCTTTATAAGGGCCTCAGACCCACCCGTGAGGGAGGAGCACTTCCTGTTCTTACCACCACTTGTAGTCCTGCCCCTTAATACCATCATAGTAGCAGACTTCCAGTTTTGGAGAGGACAGTCAAGGTGGCCTCTCTCATGCTCCTGGAGCACCCCCATCTCTCCTTACCCTGCACGGTGGTGACACTGTCACACCTGTTCCTCTGTCATCTGGGCTCCCTCTTCAGGTACATCCCTGATAATATACTGTAGACAGGAAGTGCTTGATAAAGTACGTGGTAAATGAACACTGACCTGGTGTCCCAAATGCCAAGCCACAGCCAACCCCAGGGATACATGCACAGAGGCATGTTTGAAGACAGTGGCAGCAGAGACAGGCTGCCATCACAGGGTGCTCAGCATGGCTTGCTCAGCCTTTTCTCTAGTTCAGGTGCTGCACTCCTCTAGGAAAAGCTGCCTGTGTCTTCTTTTGCAGCACAGCTGGACAATTTCCTGGATGCAGGACCCTGCCGGGTGTTGAGATCAGGGATGGGTATTTACAGATCCGAGCCAAGCCAAGTAGACTGTGGAGCCAGCCCCCAGTCTCTTCTGTTTCCTTCAGTCAGCAGACACAAGATGCCTTCGTGGAAGAACTGTTAACATTTATTTTAGTTCTCAGAGGTAAAACATGTAGTCAGCCATTCTTCAGCGCAAATGTTATAGAAATAAATGTTGCATCATGGAGACAAATGGTCTCTGAGGCTGTGTCTGTCTGGGAAAACTGTGGTACCCCCATTTTCACCATACTTCCACCTTCTAGGAGTGTGTTCTCCACCCACAGAGAGCAAGACCCAGCTGCATCTCAGCCAACTGTGCTTTCCATCTGTGCTGATTGTAATTTTTATCCATCATAGGTTTGAAGACATACCTGATATCGGGCCAGAGAGCCAAGGAGTCTCACTGCAGCTGTGTAGAGGCCCTGCTTTCTGGCTTTGAGGTCATTGACGGCTCACGGGTGTCCTCAGGCCCTAGGGGACAGGGGACAGCATCGCCAGGGAGTGTCAGTGACTTGGCACAGACTGTCAGAACCTTTGATAACTTTAAGGTTAGTTTTTTTCCTCTCTTTCTCTCTTCTACAATTTTGTAGTAATTCTACAATAAAACACATGAAGTAATAAATACCATATGGCAAATGACTTAGGATGTCTTTCAATTGAGTTTTCATAATTTAAGAGTTTAGTATAAAGTTAGTTACATTGTGCATTTTTAATATGCTTGCATCTTTAGCATTTTATACACTTCCATTTCCTCTCTGCTTCTCATAAAGATACCTTTCGTTTTTTAGGGTTTTTTTTTTTTTACAATCTATGGTGCCTTTGGGGACCTCTCAAAGATAATGATAATAACAGTAAAGGTGATTTTCTCACATCTGCTTTGAGAGCTGGAATCTATTTTATTTTGGAGACCACCTTAAATACTCTCCTGTCTCTTGAAATTGTGATTATCTTTTTTTATTCCTTCCTTCTTCTCTTTCTTTTGTTGTTGTTGTTTTTCTTTGTTTTTGTTTTTCAAAATAAAAGTCAGGGTTTCTCTGTGCAGCTCTGGCTATCCTGGAACTTGCATTATAAACCAAGCTGGCTTTGAACTCAGAGATCTGACTATCTCTGCCTCCCAAGTGCTGGGATTAAAGGTTTGCGCTACCACTACCTGGCAATTCTGTGATTGTCTTAGATTGTGTTGGTATGGGTGAATCTTGCAGTGTAGTCCTCTGAAAAAAAAGGAGCATTGCTGAGAAGATTCTAGTATTTTGTTACTGGAATAGAGATTTCCTGGGGGTAGTCTAGAAGTGCCTATTTCTGGGCTGACTTGTCATAATAAACTACTGGGGGAATTAACACACTCAACCTTGGGCATAAGAAATTTTTCTCATTGTAAGCTGTTTTTCATTATCACATTGGATTTAATTTCCCTACTGTTTTTGTTTTTACTTTTACTTTATTCATTCTGTCTCTGTCTCTCTGTCTGTCTGTGTCTATGTATGTGTGTGTTTGCATGCATGCTTCTGTTGCCTGTTGGTGTGAGCATGCATGCGCATGGAGGCTGGAGATCAACCTCTGCTGCTATCCCCAAGAACCATCCACACACACCCCCTTAAAAACAGGCTTTTCTCACTAGTACCTGGGGCTCACCAGTTATACCAGACTGACAGAGCAGTATCCGTCCCTGCCTCCTAGCAGAGGAGTAAAAGTGCACCAGACCCAGTTCTTCACGGGGTGCCAGGATCAAACTCAGGTCCTCATGCTTACACAGCAGGCATTTTACTGACTGGTGTTTCCTCACCCCTTCTGTTCATTTTCACTTTTAAATATTTACTGTTTCCATTTTTAAAAAGAGAGCAAGATACTTCTAGCAGTTTGCTGTTTGGAGCTTTCAGATAACAAAGCAGTGTGATGATATGGTGACAGCTGCGCTCTGCCATGACTTTACCTACATTCTTTAGCGGATTTAAAAGCTAGCTGTGTGTCCATAAGCTTAGAGTTTGCATAGGCTGGATATAGTGGCTTATGTCTATAATTCCAGCACTCAGGAAGCTGAAGCAGAAGGATTACTGTGAGTTTGAGTTTGTGAGTTACTGTAGAGAGCAAGGCCCTGTCTCCAAAAACAAAAATAAAGCTAGCTTTATAATGTGGCAGTATGCTGGAGTATTTAAGTGCCCATCGTCTGATTACTTCTGGTCGTTGCTGTGTCCAGGTTTATTGAAAGCACTCATGTATCATTGTAGTCATGTGCCTTACTAGTTTAATAAAGCTTCTTAACAGATTGGACCAAATAATCCTGGTATTGGGCTATGCTGTATGTTGCCGGATGGTCAGCACCATCTCTGACCTCTGGCTACTAACACTTCAGTCAGATACACCCTTTCCCCAAACGTTGCCCAGTGTCCTCTGGGAGAAAGGGGATGAACACTGAGCTACTAGCCTCGGGGACAGCCTAGGATGGCAGTGGACCCCTGTATATGCAGGACAGTCAGCATATCTGACTTTACCTGAACTGCCTACCTTAGAGATGGGGACAGGTACTTCACCATCAGTAGGAGGGGTTCCCACCTTACAGACTGACTTAACACAGGTGGGGAAGGATTTAAAAATGTGGCTTCCCAAAAGTGTTCTTTTTGCACATGGAAAAATGGTTTCCCCCAGGCCTCCAACTGAGCCTTATTTAAGTAGGAAAATAGAGCTCAAAATTCAAAAATTAATGACTTGTGTTCATCTGCCTGTTGGGCATGCATGACTGAGTTCCCCATGAAACACTGGCAGCTCTAGCATTAATAATTCTATGCCTTAAGACAGATTTCTCTTATATTAAAAGACCATTTTCTTATAGTTATAAAGATTTGTTTTGATTTGAAGGGCAGAACTACTTATCATGTTCTATTGCCGTACACACATTTCCAGACAACATGAATTCTTGGAAATGGAATATAGGATCCATCAAGTAGACTGAACTGCCGAGACATTTGTCAGAGAGGAAAGAGAAGGTCTTTGTGTCCCTTTCAAGAGGGAAGGATGAGTTAGCTCATGAAGTATAATTTCTGGGTTCTAGACGGATAATTTGGACACTTGGTCAGCATTTGTCTGACTAGAGCTATCCCAGGACATTGGAATCATTTGGATCCCGCATTTGGGGTACCTGAAAGACAAAGGGCAGGCCACGTGATGGACTGCCAGAAGCCTCCTTACAGTCCCATCTCCCCAGCAAGAAGTGAGCAGACTTCCATCCTGAGAATTCAGTAGCACTGGGTAACTGTGCCGTGATTACACAGAACATTGAGTCTGCATCCAAGGTAGTGAAGATAGTAGCCAGCCCTATAAGATCCCCTCTCAGGTAGGAGATTTGGTAAAATTGGTCCAGTTTCTCCAATATACCTGTCAGTGCCTTGAACAGGTGTCGTTGGCTTGTTGCCTTAGTGATAGTGTCTGCCCTAACGGGAGCTTCCACTGCACTGGGATCCTATGCAACATCTGTTTACTTCCCCTCAGCAGGCTGTTTTTTCTTTGTCAGTGACCACATCAAGGAAAGCAAACTCCTTGTGGATTTATAAGCGTGTACCCTGAGGAGGCCTACTTTAAGGTGATGTCTCTCAAAATATGTTCCGTTGTGCAGTGTATTCTCTAGACTAACACAGGCGTGAGAAACAGGGGAATCTGGTCTGGTTGACTTGTGAAATTCTGAGTCAAACAACACAGACAGGATTTCTCTAACCACAGGACTACATTAGCAGCCATTGTTACCTCTTCCAAGAACTGAAAATCAGAAAGGTATTTGGGAGGCAGTCTTGCTGTACAACCCAAACCAGCCTCAAACTCACAATCCTCCTGCCTCTGCCTCCGTAGTGCTGAGAGCAAAGACGGCAGCAGCACACTTGACCCTGTTTCTCACAATTATAATCCAGAAAATATTTTTAAAAAAATTTTGAAGACCCTGAGATGATTCAGCAGGTGAAGGTACCTATCACCAAAGCTGACAACAGAGTTCAGGCCCCAGGACTCTCATGGTGGAAAGAGAGAACAACTCCCACAGTTATCCTGATTCCCACAGGCATGCCACAACATGCATGCAACATAAATAAACAAAAATGCAATAAGGAAATTATGAATATTAGTTGAAGTAGAAAGATATGCATAATACTGTTTAATGAATGTTATCAGATGTGCAGAGCTATGTGTAAGTGAAATTTCCCAAAATACAAAATATTTCCCTAATTTTGTTTTTCTCTTGGAATATTTCCACAACATAGTAACAATTTTTTTTATTTCTTTTTCTTTTTATCTTAAGATAGGGTCCCATGCAGCCCAGACTGGCCCAGAGCTCCTGATCTCTCTGCCTGTGCTTCTGGGATTACAGTCTGTACTCCATGCTCAGCCGAATCTAATCTGTCCTTTACTTGGATTGTTTTTGTTTTTTAAAAACCAGCCTTAGTTTTTCAGTCCCAAAGCCTGTAGGGTTGAGGAATTACACGAAAAGTTCAGTAATCCAGTGCTCTGTGGCTCTATACAAGGCATCTTGGAGATCTGTGTCTGAGTTCTGAGTTGTTTACTCACGGTTCAGCCTCCAGTGTTCCTCTCTGCTTCCTGTTCTCAAGATGGTGGAACTTTTCCTTCTGTGGCCATTGCTGCTTTGTGCTTTTTCCAAGGATTCATTTCTGTTTGCCTCTTAATATTTTTCTCAGCAGGAATCTTCTGTTTTGAAAGTGTCCAGATGTCAACTTTTTAAGTGACAAAGCCCTGGCCACAGCTGGCATCGTTAGCCTGGTGTCTTCTTCTCAACTCGGAGAACCCAGTGTGTGGTGGTTGTCATTTTTTTTTCACTTGGGCTCATAGTTCCTCTGTGGCTTTCTAGATGTGTGACTATATAGGCGAGCCCCTTCTCTTCTTTGCCTTCTTTCCTCTTGTGCAAAATGGAACTTTTTGTCCTTGTTTCATGGGTGTTTCTGAGGAAGAAAAAAATTGAGACACAAAGAACTTAGAACACAGTGATGTTTGCTGTCATAGAGTCATCCTTACTCCAGCCAACAATGTCCAACACAAACGTCATGGGAGAAGATGCTTCTTCTAGTACCAGAACACTCTGCTAACTAGTTAGTAAGCCGTAGACTAAACAGGCAAATCCAGGACCTCCCTGATGTTTTGTCCTCCAAAGAGGCTTCCCCATTCCCTCCTGTGGCATTTATGAAAAGGGGCAGGTATTGACTTCAAAATGATTTATCTTGCAAAGGGAAATAGCCTTAATTAAAAACAAACAAAAACAGCAACTCTGCTTTAATAACTCTGTACCGTGCATTCTGACTAGAATTAGGGTGTATGTGCTGAAGCATGTCAGAATCAGTTGGAAATGTGCCCATGTGTGTTAGAAGGGTAGTTATGATTCTCCATTCAAAGCCCATGTCCACCAAGGGGGAGGGGAAAGGCGAAGTGTGCTCTTGGTGAGTTTCCAAGGACTCTCAGCAAACTCCTTGGCCTGTAGGTATGCTGTTTAGGGGACTGTAACACTCCCTTTACTATATATGTGATAGTAGAACACTCAGAAGAGCCAAAATGGCTGTTACAGCAGCTTGGATCATTTCAGGTGATCAGGGTCTATCTAGCAGATCAAAGTTCTGGTATTATTTGAAGGCCTTCCTTGTGACAGGAAAGGTAGTCACAAGAAAACCCCATGGTGGTCAGGTTTCAGGAGCTCTTGAGTCAAACCCCAGTGTCCACAAACTGCCTGTCTGTCTTCAGAAGGCTTTTATCTTTTTGTACCTGAAGCACAATGGTTTTTGGCCAGGCTGTCTGTCCCATAATCCCCAGTGATCATCTGCTTTCTGCCCCAGCTCTCACACCAGGATTACAGGCTTCTGGCTACTCTTAGGTTTTTCAGTCTGGGTGCTGGGATCTGGGTATAAATCAGTGAATTTTCTCTAACATGTCTGCCAGTCTTGCTCCACAGTTAGCCATGCCTCCCAAAGTGTATAGGAAAGGCTCTCCTCTGGGTTGGTGGGAGGTTCTTGGCAATGATGGAGATACCAGCAGCTGCAGGGGAGAGATGGACATTTTTGGTGAGTGGGGAAAGTTTCACAGTTGTGTCAGTGCTCAGCAAAAACTGGGATATAAGATGTTTCAATTCAGATTGAAATTAGGCTGGAGAACCAGTCAAAGGAAAATGGCTGTGGGGTGTAGAGAAAGAAGCGAAGCATACACCGTTGTACATAGTAGATGCCTCATGCGACAAAGGGGCCTCCAGACTGAATAGGGTGTTGAGACAGGAGAGCGTCTTTCTCAGGGAGGGTAGATATTTCTGAAATTTTTAGATTTTTTTTCGAGACAGGGTTTCTCTGTAGCTTTGGAACTCACTGCATAGACCAGACTGGCCCCAAACTCAAAGAGATCCACCTGTCTCTGCCTCCTGAGTGTGAGGATTAAAGGCGTGCACCACTCCTCTTGGCTTTTGTTCTAAACTTTTAATCAAGAAAATCTCCCCCTGTAGAAAGTGGCAGAGAAAGAAGGAGACTACTAGCAAAGTGTCCCATTTTCAGAGTTCAATGGAATGATCTGCTCCAGGTCCAGGTCCCCCTGGTACCACCCTGCTGGGAATGCCCTGAGACAGTCTCCCATTACTGCCATGTTCCCACTTGTTCAGCCTTTTATCCATGGCAGAAATAACCCGTCAGTTCCCTCCATAGAGACAAAATGTTTCCTTCAAACCCTTCTCAATGGAAGAAGTCAGTACCTCCGGAGTAGAGCTGGCACACAAAATGAAACTGCTTTGAAGCTGTGTGTGATGTTCCATGTCTAGAATCCCAGCACTCAGGGTGTGGGAGCAGGATGATTACAACTTCAGAGACAACCTGAACTAGACTGTGTGATGAGTTTGAGAACACCCAGGGCTATATAGTGAGACCATGTATTAAAAAAATACTTATTTTACTTTAAGTTTGTGTGTGTGTGTATGTGTGTGTGTATCTGTGTTGGTATGTATACACACTTGTGTGGGCATCCCATGCAGGCCAGAAGAGGATGTCAGATCCCTTGGAGCTGGAGTTTCAGGTGTTTGAGAGCCTCCTGACATTGGTGTTGGGATCTGAACTGTGATCCTCATAATTGGGTAGCATGAGCCCTTAGCTACTAAGCCATTTCTGCAGCTCTGAGATCATGACTTTAAAAATAATAATAAAAATCTGTCCTTGAAATATTCTGACATACTTTACATGTGCCTCCTCTGTTTGCACTAATAGTAATATACTTTAGGTAGACAAAACTCCATTTTGTAAAAGAAGGCTTAAAGAGGTTTTCCACTTATTAGGTGGTAGAACCAGGACCACTGTGTCAGGGTCAATGACTTTAACCTCTGAGCTGAAAGGCTCTTCTCCAGTCTTGATGTTTAAAAGTTGTCGGAGAAATAATAGCTATTTACTGTTTCACCCTCCCATTTTCAAGATCTTTGGAACCTAGGGGTTTGACTCAAATTAGTGCCTTTTAAACCATAAGGCCAGTCTGTCCCCACTAAGCTGTGCCCTTTCCTTCCTTAGTCAACTACTGGTTATGAAATGTTCAGTGTGCCCCCTGGAGGAGCAAGCCAACCATTGCAACCAGTGCAGGTTCTCATCCCCAGTTGGAGGCTCAGAGGGTCGCTTTGTGCTGGACATTGGATGATTGTGTGCGTGTGTGTAGGCTAGAGGTCAGTGACAGGTCTCTCCTTCAGTCGCTCCCCATCTTAGTGACAGAGCAGTCTCACTGAACCTGGCGCTCTCTAATTCATCTCAAGTAGCCAACCAGTAGGGACCAGGGGTCTTCCTGTGGCTACTTCATCAGTTCTGAGATTACAGGTGCTCACAGCCATACCTGGCTGTTTTTAAAATGGGTTCTGGGGGATGCATGGCAAGTCCTGTACTGACTCTTAACACTCTCCATTAGCAAATGTTTGAACTTTAACACAGTCAATATAAGATGTCTTAAAATTATTTTGTTGTAGCAGGGTGGTGGTGATGCACGCCTTTAATCTCAGCACTGGGGAGGCAGAGGCAGGCAGATCTCTGAGTTTGAGGCCAGCTTGGTCTACAGAGTGAGCTCCAGGCAGACAGGGCTATAGAGAAACCCTGTCTCTACACTCATCCCCTCAAAAAAAAACCCCACTAACCTGAGGTATATGAGATACCATCTCAAACAAATCATTGAATCAATTTAACAAGGGAGCGTTCAGTTTTGGAGTGTAAGCACAGCACCATCAGGATGGCTCCGTGGGAAAGCGCTTGCTTGCCACACAATCTGAATGTGATCCCCAGGACCCACTTAAAAATAGAAGGATAAAACTAGCTCCATGAAGCTGCCCTCTGACTCCTGTATACTCCCCAACCCAGCATACACGCACACAATTTTGAAATTAAAGATATAGGCAGACTTTACCTGTGAGTTAATGTATTTGTTCAGATATGCTAATTAATAAGTAATAGCCACTTTGGCATGCATATTTCCATCTTTCAGATGAATATGGATGTTCAGTCTGCATTACATCAGATTCCCAAACTACGTAACTCCTTAGGATCTTTATGCTTTCATTTGTGCAGCAGTGATCTGTGAACCCTTACTTGGGTCATACTCTTGCTCTTAGATTATGAAGTGTTATGTTTTTTTAATTTCCCAATAATATCTAGTCTTCCATAATTAATCATAGTGTTTACTAGTTCTCACTGAGAAGAAATCATCTTCATTGGCAACTAGCCATAGCCATCTCAATGACAGTCCCTAGGCTTCTGTGTCACCTTAACAGTAGAAGTGACTGTTCAGGACAGAGTGAGTTCCGGGAACTGTGCTAGGCTGTACGCCTTAAAACATCTCTCCAAGAAAGGCTTTTACATTCATCTTACACATGAGGGTCCTGAGGTAAGGTGGTTTTAGTGAGGGGTCTCCCAGGTAGTGAGTAACTGAGCTGAGACTCTAAGCTCAAATATTCCTGAATACGAGAACAGCAGACTTCCTCCTTCTTGCCTGCCTGTACTGAGTCTTACCTTTGCTTTCCTGGGTCAGCAGTTTCCTAAAACTTGGAATTTCTGGGTCTGCCAACACATATCCCTAGTTTTCAGCCCATCTTAGGTTGTATCTGCCCGTCACTGAGAGCCCTCATAAACTGCAGCTTAGCTGTTTTTCAAGAACGAGTTGGCGACCTGTTCACACACTAGTCTATCACTGTAAGATGTGATTCATACAGCGTAAAACCAATCTTTTAATCATGTACAGTCCAGTTTACAGTATACTTTCAAGGTAGTATCACATCACCATGTTACTCCAAAACATCTTCATCACCCCTTAAAAAGAAAAAAACCTGTCTTACTCCAGTTAATTGATGTAACCAAAATACATTAGCTGAATGATGTACACAGTAGGAATCTGTCTCTGTGCTGGAGAGAGGTTAAGTAGTTAAGCTCTTACAGAGGACCTGGGTTTAATTCCTAGCATCCAAGCTGGACAGATCACAGCTGGTTTCCTCAGATACCTGCTCATATGTGTACATACTCCCCCGACACAACATATAAACATAATTCAAAATAACTATGAAATTTTTTAAGTTACCATTCACTGTTCTGGAAGCCAGTAGTACATTTGATATCTAGTGAAGACATGATCCTGGTTCATAGACATATGGCCCTTTCTCACAAGAATGGCAGTGATAAAGGAATTAATTGTCCTCTTTTATAAGGGCAATAATCCCATTCATAACTTAATCACCTACCAAAGGCCCTACCATCGCTGTAGCAATTGTGCTGAGGGGGCACACAAACATCCACGTGTCCAGCAGTTGTGAGCGGTCGCTGCTTCCCTTCCACTCCCAGCAGCCGTTCATCTGCTTTCTGTCTCTAGAACTACCTTTCCTGGGCATTTCACAACTTCTCAGATGGAATCACATAGTTTACAGGCTTTTGTACCTGTACAAGCTGCTGTTTGCTTGTTGACCATGGATATCCCTGGTGGACTGGCCTAAAATGCACATGTAATTGTATGGACCGAGCTGTCTTTAAATTTGTGACAGTCCTCCTGTCTCTGCCTCCCGAGTTCTGGGATCACAGGTGTTCACCACCATGACTGTTTCTTCAGGAAGCATGATGGAGGGCACCCAGGCATTCAGAGTCCCACCACACCCCTTGGAAGCTGCAGAGGTGGCCTGGGGCCAGATTCAGGCGAATGGCAGTGAATACACAGCTCACTGCCACTTGGGAAACTGAGAATAAGGGATGGCTGAATGCTTGGCCCTAAACAAGACATTTATAACACCCTTTGTAAAACTCAGAGACCTTCATGGAGGGTGGGGCAGGAGGACCATAGGAGCTGAAAGATGAGGAGATAGACGGCAGGATGGCCACAGCTCTTGCAGTAAGGAACTCACTGCAGCTCTGCTCCTGGCACAGGACAAGCACAGTATTGGCCTTGTCAGCAGTCAGTAACGGATGGGCTGGGGCTCATCAGGCTCTATCCCTCTGTGCTGAACTTAGCGGCTTACAGACAGGTTCTGGAAGAGGGTGAGTCATTGTCTGTTCACTGATAAACCCAGCAAGTTCTAGTGGAGAATTCCAAACCCATGGTCACACAGATGCTTCTAGATAAACTCAGTGGGTCACAACATAAAGCAAGAAGATGGGAACATGGGAAAGAGATTCGTAGGAAGGAGGGGAACTGACAGGAGTGGAGGGAGATAAAAAGAGTGAGGCTGAGAGTAATCAGAATGTACTATATACGGATATGAAATTGTTTAATTTTAAATTATGAATCTAATTTTAAGAAAAGCATAGTGTGTCAGGGGTTTGTGTGTTGGAAGCAGGTGTTGGGGTTTTGATTTATTATGGCTGAATGACGTCCCCATGTATGAATGAGCACAGGTGGTTGATCCATCAAAGTCAATGGGCATTTGTATTTCCTTTTGGCTGTGCTGCCCTGAGTTCATGTATAGGATTTTGTTTTCGTTTTGTGCTGCCAGTTTGTTCCTAGGTCTTCCTGAACCTGTGTGGGTCAATGAGCCTTCCCCTTGATTCCATCATTTCTGTGTGAATACAGGTTGTAACAACAACCTTGGAATGTTTGAACCGTGTATCAGGGAGGTATTTTGCAAGTATATTCCTATGCCCTGTGTTTTCTCTCAGACTTGCCCTTCTTGTGGAATCACATTTGCTCCTAAATCTGAAGCTGGTGCAGAAGGAGGAACTGTGCAAAATGGCTGTCAAGACGAGCCTAAGACCGGCACCAAGGTAACAAGCTCATGGCTGTTGTTCCTGTCAGTACCTCTCCTGGCGCATCCACCTAAGGTGACGTTCCTGTCTCGTCAACTTCTTAGTTCTCAGAATAGCTTCTCTTAGGTAATAGCGTTCCATGCCTTCTAGGCGTGGTTTGGATAGACCAGTAACTAAAATGACGGAGGGCTGGAAGTCTAGCTCAGTAGTGAGGGTAGAGCATGTATTTTGCATGTGCAGGGCCCTAGATTTGATCCCCAGCACTGAAGAAAAATAAACCAACAAAAGGGATGGCCAGGCAGAGCCAACCCATATACAGTAGAACTGGGTGCGATTCTTCGGGGCAGCCAGTTCAAAAGGCTTGGGCTGAGGGGCTATGGGCTGGGCTTTCTATTTGGTAGAATGCAGAGGTGCGAAGGGGACAAAGCGACTCCTCCAGGTAAGAGATGCACCCTAGAAGGAGGCTCCTGAGGCAGAGCTAACAGCCTGGAGCCAAAGCTTTGAGGCCAGGGCAGGCCTGGAGTGAAAGCAGAGTAAAGCCTGAACAAAGAGCTTCAGGAGACTTTGGAAACTGCCTCCTGAGACCCCTCTCTGTCATTCTCCCTCTGCCAGTATCAGCAAGGGACTCAGATGGAATATTTCTCATAGCCAGAGGTTCCCCAAACTAAGTCCTGTTCATTCTTCATCCAGAAGCCTAGGTATTCCTTTCCCAGAACCTTCTTCCTTGAACCTCCTCGGGGAACCCATTGACTTTCCCTGTAGCCTCTTCTGTGTTAAGCTGGTCTTTTTTCACATTATAGATATTCTAAGACCTCTTTTTTCTTCTGGCTGCCAAACACCCAGACATGTCCTGTCCCAAAGCAGGGTCTCAGGCAAAGCAGGGTTAGGGGAGAAGTGGAATGTTGGGTGGGAATACATTCCCAGTCCTGAGTCTGGAGGCTCCAGCATGCCGGGGGCTGGGTGAGAACAGTGTGTGCTCCTGGCGACTACTTCACTCCCTCTTCTCCTCCCTCTTTGTCTTGAGGCAGGCTTCTGGAGGACCCAACTCCAAAACCCAGAATGGACTCCTAAGCCCTCCTCCAGAGGAGAAGCTCACCAATAGCCAGACCTCCCTGTGTGAGATCCTGCAGGAGAAGGGACGGTGGGCAGGTGTGAGCTTGGACCAGTCAGCCCTCCTCCCGCTGAGGTTCAAGAACATCCGTGAGAAAACTGATGCCCACTTTGTGGATGTCATCAAAGAAGACAGGTAAGACCCCACAGCCAGCAATGGTGGCAGAGTCTGAAGTTGTGCGTCCTGTGATGGTGGCAGAGTCTGCAGTTGTGTGGCCTGTGATGGTGGCAGTCTGCAGTTGTGCATCCTGCGATGGTGGCCGAGTCTGCAGTTGTGCATCCTGTGATGGTGGCAGAGTCTGCAGTTGTGCAGCCTGCGATGGTGGCCGAGTCTGCAGTTGTGCAGCCTGTGATGGTGGCAGTCTGCAGTTGTGCAGCCTGCGATGGTGGCAGAGTCTGCAGTTGTGCGGCCTGCGATGGTGGCAGAGTCTGCAGTTGTGTGGCCTGCGATGGTGGCAGAGTCTGCAGTTGTGCATCCTGTGATGGTGGCAGAGTCTGCAGTTGTGCATCCTGCGATGGTGGCAGAGTCTGCAGGAGTTGTGCTCTTTCTCTGAGTTTTCTCAATCCATGTGTTTGTTCTCTGTTGTAATTATATTACTTTATTTTTATTCTGAGGTAATTTGAAACTTCAAATTCACTATATACTCTGTCTGATCTACCATCTTTTAGCATTTTTAATTTTCTTTATTCTTTCTTTATTATTATTATATTTCTTTAGTGTGTGTGCCCCTGCATGTTGGAGGCCAGGTCAAGGGCCAAATGCAGGTTGTTAGGCTTGGTGGCAAATGCCTTTACCTGCTGATCCATCTCACCTGCCCATTTTTTTTATTAATTGTTTTGAGTACCATACGAAGAAATAGGTTTTGTGATGTTTTTATCATTACACTTTGTTCTTATTTACTCCCCCCAACTTTTGGGGGAGCAGTGGTTGACTGCATCTCACTGTGTGGTCCTGGTTGGCCTAGAACTTACTATGTGGATCAAAATGGCCATGTTCTTGTAGAGATTCTCTGCTTCAGCAAATATGGGTGCCACCACACCCAGTCTATATCTATATTATCACTCATTTTTCTCCCCCCTCTCTGTTCTCTTCTCCCCCTCCCCTCCCCTCCCCTCCCCTCTTCCCTTCCGTTCCCTTCCCTTCCCTCTTCCCTTTCCTTCCCTTTCTCTTTTTGTATTTTTTGAACCATTTGGCAAGTATGTTGGGTATCATGTGGTCATTACCCCTTCGTATGGCAATTTCTAAAAATAAGGATGTTGCTTAGGGATATTCTTCGTAGCCTTAAGTCCATATTGCAGATTGTCAAATAATCCGTCACATCTTTGGCCACACTTTCTCCCTCTGGCCCAGGATCTCATCCAGGCTCCTATGTTGCATCCTTTACTGGTCAATCCTCTGGAGTCTTTTTAAATCTGAGGCAGCCCCTTGGCTGTCTTGCTTTGTTTGTTGTGATACTAACATTGGAAATCTTACAGATCTACTCTTCTACAGAAAGACTTGGATGTTGGGTTTTGTGAATTTTCCTATCAGCTCCTGTTCTGCGTCTCTGGCTAGGCTAATGAGAGTGGTGTTCATCATGTCCTTCTCCCCGTGTCACATCCAGAGGATATGATGCCCATCGGTCCTTTATATGTCATAGGCATCTTGACTGGGTGAGGTATTACCAGTCTCTCCAAACTATTGTTACTATTTTCTCATTAGGACTGTAGGCAATCAAGGAAGGTCTTATAATTAGCCCACTTCTTGTCAAACTTCCTTAGGTCAGCATCTGTTGATGAGTCTTGCCTGAAGCCGTCTTTGCTATGGTAGTTAAGTGGTGGACTCCATTTGCAGCGTTCTGCCATGGGTTTTCAGCAGCCACTGTCAGGAGGTCCCCTCCCGGTCCTACTCTATCCACCATCGTTATCCTGAACTCATGCACTCCTGTTGTTCCCCATCCTTGTGCTTACTACACTCCAAAGCTTGACTCTAGCCAGCGACGCCCTTCAAACTGGTGAGCAGGTCCTTTCGACATGGACTGTCTGACGTGATCTCTTTAATACAACAGGAAGTTCCAAGCTTGCTTCCTACCTTCCCTGCCCTATCTCAGGAATGACCCTTTTCTCCAAGGTTTTCTCCTGGCTTCTTTTCATGATGAATGGTTTTTGGATATTTTTCATTAATACTTAATTTAATGCTGTTGTCTGAGAACATGCTCTGTGTGATTTCAGTTATTTCATGTAAATTGAGACTTGTTTTATGTTCTCATATATGGCTTGTTGTGGTGAATATATATACACTTGAAAAAAAAATTTATATTCTGGGTGTTGCCAATCCTTAACTATTTTTCAGAATAATCTATAAGCATCAGTTAGGTCCAGATGACTGGCAGTATTGTTCTGATAATCTGTTTGTTCACTTGTTTTCTGCTGTTCTGCCAATTATTGAGCAAAGAGCATTAGACTTTCCAGGGGTACTCTGTGAGTTTAGTGGTAGCTAGACACCCAGACCATAGTTTAGTTGTATCTCCAGAACTTACAAACTCGTACCTGTTCTGGTTTCCATTCTGATGTGGTGATAAACACCATGACCAAAAGCAACTTGGGGAGGAAAGGGTTTATTTCATCTTCTACCTCCAGGTCACAGTCCATAGAGGGAAGTCAGGGCAGGAAATCAAGGCAGGCATCTGGAACAGAAGCCCTAGAAGAACACTGCTTACTGGCTCATATTTAGCTATCTTTTTCATACAGCCCAGGACCACCTGCCACAGTGGGCTGGGCCCTCCCACACAAATCAGACCACAGACCATTTGCCAGTCTGATCTGGTAAACCTCCCAGGAAAGTCCTCCAGATAACTCCAGTTGTCAGGTTGACAACTGAAGCTAAACTTGGACTCCATCCTTAGGCTGCATTTGTTGACTTACAGTTAATGTTAAATTGCTTCATCTTAAATGAGGAACTCTTGCTGTGTATGCCTGTTCCTCTCCACTCGCAGTCCATTCCCTCACTGTTACATGTGTTCCACTGCATGAATTAGCAGTCCTGCCCTCTTACCCCAGACTCTCTCTAGTCTTGAGTTCATCTACAATAATTGCATTTCTTTTATGTGGGATTGTGTTTTCCCATTCTTTGCAAGCCTAGTAACATTGTGCTGACATTGTATGTGACCCTTAGAAAATCTGAATTTCGTTGTATCTCTTTGAAGAACACTAAGTTTCTGTCTCAGTAAACAGTTCACTTAGCTGAATTCAAATGTCTCTTAGTTCTAACTGGGCTGCCTGGAGTCTACCTCTCATGTGCAATTAAGATGCAATTCCAGGAGTCAGAATTAGATGTGAAAACAATTTTTATGCAGGACCTGGGCTTCCTCTTTCCTGCCTCTTACTTTCTGGGGTTGATAACCTCATTCTTTATCTGTAGTCACCCCAAACTATATTGTCTGGTTTGGGGGTTAACTTAATTTTTTTATATTTATTTGTTTGAATGTTTTGCCTGCATGTATATGTTATGTGTACTACATGTGTGGAGGTGAGGAGGGGACATCAGATCCTCTGAGGCGGGAGTTATGGATTATTGCAAGCCACTATATGGGTCCTGGCAACTAAACCTGGGTCCCCTAGAAGAACAGTGAGTACTCTTAACAGCCGAGCCATCTTTCCAGTCCCTATTTTCTAGTTTTTTAAGCCATTAAGACTGGATTCTAGAGCCAGGCATGGTGATGCAAACCCAAGATCGCAGTACTTAAGGGGACAGTCTCTTTTTCCCCCTTCCCCTTCCTTTCCTCTCCTCCTTTCTCTTTCTCCCCTACTCCTGCCCCAGTCTTATTTATAGTCTGTGTGTCCTTAAACTCCTGGTCTTCCTGCCTTGGCCTTCTGAGTTCTGGGATTACAGGTTTTTCCATCAGAGGGTTAGCCAGTGGTACTAACTCATGTCTGTCTTTAGGAAAAACCAAATGAAGGTTAAAGGTGAGAACTGTACCTGGCTTCCTTCCCTTTCTCCAGCCGTGCCCCTCTCCTGCCAGCTGTCTTGACTACTCTCTTGTGCCTCCAAGCAATTGTTTTTATATTTTCTGTGAGACCCAGAAGCAGGAACTCCCAATATTAGTTACAGAACAGCCAAACAGCGTCAACAGTGTTGATTCTGCCACTCGAATGCTGAAGTGTAGGCACCAAAAGCCTTTTGCAGCTGCCGTGTCGTTTTCCCTCTTGTCATTGTAAAGGCCGGCAAAGCAGCGTGCAGGGACAGACGACCCTCTCTTGAGTCTGAGAAGATACGTTATTGCATATTCTTCACAGAAAAGGATCCAGTCTGCAGCAAGAAAAGGAGGAAGCGTACCACTGTACACCACATCTGAGGCTCTCCTCCTGCCTTACATGATGTCAGGCTGGTGGCTACTGGATATGGGAAAGAGAGTATACCCATATTCATATTACCTTCTGAAATCACAATAGTGTTCCCTTAAATTGATAGTAATTCTCCAGATCATAACAAGGACACTATAATATGCTGACAGTCCACAAAAGAATAAAAGAGTCACATAAATCAGGTTTGATTTCTCAGCTATTAAAATCATTGAGCACAGATCACTTTTCAGGTCTCACCTGCACTCTGAGTATCTGACAATAGCCCTGCAATTACCCCAGCTGTAAACACCTACTGGTAGTAACAACTTGTTAGATTTGAGGTGTAATTACTGTCAATATTCTGGATGACAGGAAGCTTTGGGAACTGCCTTCATTTGACGCCTCCAAATCAGTGGAAGGCCTGTCAGTGACAAGATCTGCCAGATCTGCTGGCTCTCTGAGAAGATGTCTCACAGGACCAAAGCGCTACCTTCTCTGTCCAGCAGTCCTGCATATGTGGACTGTGTTCTGAAGCAGGGTCTAATAGTGAGTGTGGTGATCGTGGTGAATTGTCATCCCCAATGGAGGGAAGCAACGTCTGATTGTGTCTAGAGACCCAGAGGGCTTTCCTAAAGGTCTGCTGATGGAATCAGCACTTGTCTCGCAGTGGCTTTCAGAGGTAGCTTTGGTGATATGCTCAGGGAGAGGCATCTGAGACTGATTCTGCTGGTTGACGGGGTGTGTTGGTTGTGTCTTCCAGCCTGATGAAAGATTATTTCTTCAAGCCACCCATCAATCAGTTCAGCCTGAACTTCCTGGATCCCGAGCTGGAGCGATCCTACAGAACCAGTTACCAAGAAGAGGTATGTTCTTCCTGGGACCTCACATGGGACACTGTTTATCTGTGCTTTACCAAGTGACAGGAAAATGAAGGCCGGTGTTGATTGCCCACAACTGGGAAGCCCTGTTTTGGAACTGTATGTGAATTTACAGGGAGAAAACCAAGGCTCTTTATGCTTCTTTAACTTTAAGCCTTGCCACCCCCACCAGACTACTTCCTCCATAGCTGGTGTTTCTGGTCTTCTAATGGCTGTCCCCTGCCCTGGAAGGATGCCTGGTCACACCTGTTCTGGGTTTTTGGTGACACTTCTCTCCCCATAGTGCTGTCACTTTCAACCCTCTGAAATGGGACAAAAAAACTCAGGAGGTCTGTACCTCCATCCAGAATACGGGGTTCATATTTACACCATCTTAGAGCCCTTGAGTTAAGGGGTTAATGTTCCTCTCAGCTCACACATCATTTTCCCCAAGAAGCCATCCTTGACGCCAGCTGGATTTTATTTCCCTGTGCCCTCTTTCTTCTTCATGTGCACCCCATTGTTGGAACCCTATGATTTCTGGCCCTAACACTCAGCTCTCTGTTTCCGTGCTATCTAAATCCCAGCACAGCCCACACACCAGACATACTCAGCAGGCATGCTTGGAAGGAATGAATGGAGGAACCTGGAGCACGACTGGAGCTCTCTTTCCCTTGGCCTGACTTGAGTGTCCCAGAGCCAAAAGGGCACCATCACTGGACCCCAAGACCAAGAGGGGTTTCGTTCAGCTTTCACTTACTTATTGGGCAAATCTTCATTTTGATTACATCCAACCCATGATGTATAAGATATGACTAATCTTTGCTTTGTGTGGTTAGAATTGTTGCCTTGTCAGTCCCCTCTAGACAGTGAATGTCATCCAACATTCCAAACACAAATCTTGCAGGTACTTGCCCTAAAGCAAGAACTATTGAGCCTTAGCACTCTAAACCAAGAGTTAGAAAAGTTGGGAGACCTTGGTATTTAGGTGAGAATGAAGACCCCCCACACTAGCTGACCTGAGTCTTCTCTGCCCAAGCCCTGGCTACTCATACCCCAGAATGCTAATTAGATTACAGAGAGAGCAGTGACAAACATGTGCCTCTGCAGAGGAGGCACTGTGGCAGCCTCACCTCCAAGATCTTGGGTCTTTTTAGGGAGCCTCAGAAGTTAGGGCCAGGACCAAGGCCATCTGCAGAGCCTATGCCCACTTTGCTCAGGTGAGTTCAGGCTTGACATTGGCTGACCAGTGCTCTCATTCCCCAAGGCCAAGTCCTGACTTTTCCCATCTTGCGCAGTTCCTGGGGTCTGTCTAAGGCTGAGGAACCGAGCCAATGTGGCCTGAAAGGAACTTGCACTAAGTTGAGAGCTGCTCACAGGCCTCTCCCTCCCACATCCCTGACCCCAGCTGCCAAGGCTGAATGCAAAGCCCCATCAGCAGTGTGCTATGTTCTCGTCCTTTCTCTACAGACCCTGTCTGCACATTCTCTCTTCATCCTAAGACAGACCTGGGATGTGCTTGGGAGTCAAAGCCCCATCAGCAGTGTGCTATGTTCTCTGCAGCCCCTGTCTACACATTCTCTCTTCATCCTAAGACAGACCTGGCATGCACTTGGGAGTCAGCTTATCTGGCTCTCATTCCTGGGTTCCCTGGGTTCCCTGGGGGAAGCCACTCTTGGCCTCCATCTACACACAAGGAGCAGTGGTGCCTCCTCCTGACTGACTGAGATGGTGCCTCTGTGAGGGCCTACAGGGGTCTAGAACTGGTCATGTTTTGGACACATCTTGTGGTAGCATTTTCCTCCTCCTAATTCCCTGGCAACACACATGTGCCTCTTCAGTAAATCACACAGTGCCCTGTCTCCTGTACTTGGTATTCCACGATCAGGCCTGCCAGTTCCCTTCAGGCATTGTTTCATGTCCGCCCTACACCCAGCACCCACCTAGCTCAGAGCAGTGCGCGCGCACGCGCGCGCACGCGCACACACACACACACACACACACACACACAGGCTTTATCTCTTTAAAAAAACCGATTCATTTATTTTATTTCTTGTGTGTTTGCTTTCGTGTGTATATGTGTGTGCACTATGTGTGCCCATGGAGGTCAGAAGAGGATATTGGATCCTCAGGAACTGGAGTTATGGATAGTTTTTAACAACCATGTGTGTGCTGAAATCAAGCCTAGGTCCTCTGGAGGAACAACAAATAATCTCCACCCTGGAAGGCCCTCTTGGTAAAGGTTCTATGCTTCCATTCCACGACTGGAGACTTCCCCACGACTGCTGCTTTCGTATCTGCCTGTCTTCCCATGAAGCCGACCCTCACATCCATCCATTTACTGGACACCTCTGTCACCTACCGGCTTTCCAGACGTGTACTCCTGGTCTCTAGGACAGTAACTTGTCTTTCTAAGTGACTGCAAATGTGTTTGGGAGTCTGTTGACTTTCAGTCTGCTGCTTCTCTCTGCCTTGTCTTTAAATGCAGCAGTAACGAGGAGATGATCCACTTGGAGCATGCACCAGCCTATGCCTGGTCGGGAGCGCCTGGTCTTGTCCCTCACACTGTACTTCCTGCCATCTGTGGGTCTGTTCATCCCTGTCCTTACCTGCTCTAAACAGGTCATAAAGAATTCTCCTGTGAAGACTTTTGCCAGCGCCACCTTCAGTTCCCTCCTGGATGTGTTTCTGTCCACCACGGTGTTCCTGATCCTCTCCATCACCTGCTTCCTAAAGTACGGAGCCACGGCCACTCCACCCCCACCCGCTGCCCTGGCCATCTTTGGTGCAGACCTGCTGCTGGAGGTGCTGTCCCTAGTAGTGTCCATCAGGTATGCACCAATTGGAGGAGTGACTCTCCAATGTTTAGCCTCTAGCTCCCCCTTCTGGCTCCACAGTTGGTGGCAAACTGATTAACCAGCACAGGGGACAGGCATCTGAAGAGAACAGCACTTCTGTTTCTCCCTCTCACCCCATTCCATCCTCTTCACTCCACCCAGGTGGGACACTAGAGAGGGTCAGTCTCCGTGCAGCCCAGCTGATGCCTCATGGACCCTGGGTCTCCTAAATGAGAGATTAAAAGGAGAAGTGAGACATTCATAAAGAAGAAAGGGAGGAAGAAGTGCAACAGGAATACATGACAGGCAGCAGCAGAGCAGAAGTCTCTGCTAACCTAGGAGCCAGACCAGCCCAGTTGAGGAAGTTGTGTCAAATGTCTGAGCTTGGAATAGGCAGCCCTTGCTTAGAAATGACACCAAATATGTAAGCAACCAGAAAAACAGATACATTGAACTTTATAAAGGTTCTTAGATGTTGTGCTGAAAAGAATACCATTGAAACCTGGCATAGTGGCACACACCTAAAATCCTAGCACTTGGGAGACAGAGGCAGGAGAATCTGAAATTCAAAGCCATCTTGGTTACTTAGCAAGTTCAAGACCCCCCTGGGCGGGGGCTGGAGAGATGGCTCAGAG